>JBAMIE010148334.1:0-15562 GCA_037177295.1 Kaempferia parviflora | reverse complement strand
GACACTAGGAACATAAAAAAAAAAAACTTCCTTTTTAGCTACTTTCTTGTAAATTTATAATAGCTAGGCTAAAGGCTAACTCCAATCTCCACAAAGCCTACACCCTAAACCCTATATCATAATTAAATCTTGAGCGAATTACATTTTTAGTCCTGTAAGTTATTTTTTTATCTATAAATTCACATTCTTAGTCCATTAATTTACATTTTTTTTCCAATTTCAAGTCATTTTTTTCAAGTGGACTTAAATAATTTATTTTACAAAACAATAAAAGTTAATATACTAAAAATGTGAATTTATAGATAATATGACCAAAATTGAAAAAATTATAACTTACAGGATTAAAAATCTAGTCTACCCATCAAAAAACCACATAATTAGCCTTATCTATACATTTAATAAAATGGGAAAAAAAAAGGCTACTAAATACATGTGCCATGCATACGGTTGGTAGTTGTCGATTGACGAACGGACGCCCACGCTTAATCAATCCATCGATCGTCTCGAACCGAATCAAATCACATCACCTACATGAAACAAGAGGAATAAGCATTTTTCTTGCCATCACCACCACACCACACCATCCGTTCCGTTTGGTTCCGCGCCTATCACGACACCGTCACTTTCCACTCCTCCCCTTCACACGCAACTAATTAAATTTTTCGTCGATCATCAGAATAAATTAGAAAATATTCATAACGGACAGTCCAATTTAAAAGAAAAATACATATAACTATGCCCAGCGGATACTGGCTGACAACTTGACGCCTTTCCACTGCAACTAATTATAATAAACACAAAACCCACCCACATCGCATCCTCTCTTTTCTACCTTCTTAACCCATCAATTCTAGCTCCCATCGTCTTCTCTAATCCCTTCTAGCTCCTCTGCGATCCTTCTCGCTCACAGAAACCGAGTCCTTGCAGAGGAATCAGCTCCAAGATTGCAGTAGATATATATATTTACATTATATATATATGTATAGAAGCTTCAAGGAAACCAAGAGTTCCTTAGGGAACCCTAACCCTAATCTTTCCAAGCCCATGGTGGCTTTCCGCTTCCTCCGCGCCCTCTTCCTCGTCCGCCGTGCCAGCCCAGCTGCGGTATCGCCCTCCCGCCGAGCGTGCGGAATCCGACGCGCCGCCTACGCCTGCATGGCTTCCTCTGCCAGGCCCGGCCGGGCCTGGAGTCGCGCCTTGCTCCGTAAAATCCGACGACGTCCCCGCCGAGGTCTTCAGAAGCCGAGGGCTATGATTCGGAGACGCAGGCCGGTCGGCAGTGGCGATCGGTTGGAGATCGCGCTCCGGCGGTTGGTGCCCGGCGGAGGAGGCATGGAGTACTGCAGGTTGCTCGAAGAGGCTGCAGACTACGTGAAGTGCCTGGCCATGCAGGTAAGGCTCATGCAGACCATTGTGGATTCTGCGTCTCATGTTAATTCGATCAATTAGTCATCATATATAAAGATTAGGGTGCAGTTAGGGTTCCCAGCAGTGAATGAAAGAGGAAGAACAGGTTAACTTACTTCCCTATGTAATTAATTATATATATATCTCAGCATATAAGTCACTTAATTAGTCCAAACACCGGAGTTAATTATATTGATACGTGTTTTGTAAATTAATTTAATTAGTCATCATATATAAAGCTGTTGACACAAAGTAATTAAGAGAAAACATGAAGTAGTATATATATATAGTACTCTTGGTTTTGGTTCACAATTGTTCTTGAATGAAGGATTACGTGCAAGAATTGATCGGACTTAGACGACTGGTTAATTAATTAATTGATTGATTTGTGAAGGTTTTGGTTGTTAATTAAGGATTAGGTGAGTACATGTGCATGTGAGTTAGAAGTGGGCTGTCAATCCCTCTCCACAATTAGGTTCGATTCTCTTGTTGCTGGATAATATCTTTCTTTCTTTTTTCTTTATCTTTTTATTTAAAGTAATAGCTTCTTTTAAGCTTATTAGTAATGATAAGGATATGCTTATCTTCTTTTGGCCATCGTTTAGTCAGTGATACTTTAGTTAATTGAAAATTAGATATGAAATAGAGATAATTAATCTCTGTCATGCATTGTGGTTTATCTCCTCTTTTGTCCCACTCTCGTTGTCTCTCTTGTTGATATTTTTATGTAATTATAATATTGTTGATATTTTTATGTCTATACAAATACTGATAACATTATAATTTTTATTGAATTACTTTTTTTTATCGTACTCCGACCTTTTTCTGAATAAATAATATATTATTTTGGACTTCAACTCCTTTTTTTATAGAAGTATTATATATTCTTTATTTTTCTTTCTTCTCTAACTCTATAAAATTCTCACTGCAAATTCTCTTTCTTCTTGGTTCGTGTTCATAATTTTTGCAAAGGGCAACACCAACTATAATGCTTATCATTACAACTGTTGTAATATATGAAATCAAAAAAATGAATGTACTAATGTTTCACAAGAATTATCTCTAGTTTAATGATATCGTATATAATTTTTTATTATTTAATTTTATACATAAATTAGATCATTAGACAGTCACATGTGGCTAGAGTTCAGTATAGAGTTGATTGAATTACTTGTATAACTGTGGTAAATGATAAAACATTAGGACGAACAAATAAGAGAATCAGAGTTTAAATTGGATGAATATTTTAAATATTGTCCTCTGAATGTACATATTGAATAGACACTAAGGGAATGCCATCTTTCCATGTCTTGACCATTTGTACTTATGACTAGTAGTCACCCGTGATTTACCTCCTCCGTGTTAGCCCTAGAACGAGTTGGTGGGGGCACTGAGGATGAGCGTATTCGCCTTTGCCACCAAGGGAATGTCATCTACCTTTAAGATTAATCAGGCGAAATCCCAACATGCATGGCACAAGATATAGGTAACACATCGCATGCTCTTGTTTTGTGTGAGAGTATCAGGAGCCCCAAAACATAGAAAAGAAGGGACAAATGTGTTTTCCATCTCTTTCAGATGTAGAAATGCTAGTGCAAAATGCTACAGCCCATGCACCACCTAAAACTCACGTCTTTTCATAGCCTGATGAACTGGGGATTCTTCTTCAACTGCTTCTGGCAATTTTAGTTTCTCTAAAAACTTGAATTATATCCAGAAAAAGAAAAGAAAGGTGTGGTTGCAAACCCTGTCAAGTGTCTAACATGGATTGTGGATGTTCTGATTGCTTAGGTCCAAATCAGGACATAATTTGAGCTTATCTTTTTGTGGCTCAATGCACCGCATTGTGCTATCTATCATATTTGTTGATGATGACCTGCATTTATAAAGAGGTAGGAAAGAAAGAAAGAAAGAAAGAACAGCTAGTGAAGCACAATATTAATACACTTCCATGTCTTCATTCTTGTTTCAGATTCTTGCAGACACAATCAAAATATATAGAGTCACTACCCAAATCTATTTTTGGGGAGTAGTCACTCTAGTTTTTCTATAATAAACAAAGGAACAACTTCTGATTTGTCATTCCAATTGCCACACTACTTTAAGTTTTGGAATGTTACCAAAAGTAAAAAAGACAATAGTAAATTTCAACTCAAATCACATAACAAATTAATCCAATAAAATATATATATTTATGCAAAATTATCACTGATGTGATGAGCAGTAAAATACCATGCATATTATTTTCTAATTTATATACATGGTAGCAAAACAGTCCATCCCTGGATTATATGAAGGAAAGTAAATCAAGAAATCAACTTATAACCGACCGCAATTGCAGAGTGAACGAAGTTTTTCTCCGAGGGCATACTTCTAGGTGGCATGGTGGTATGAAGAGTGGAGAGCTTTCTAAATGATCAGCTTTGATGAAGAAATAAAGAATTGAAGACATCATCATTTATTGAGAAATTTAAAAAATCAGAAAATAAACAAAGAAAGCATGTTCACTGTCTCCATAAAAAGCTAGACAACGTGAAACCAATTGTGCATTTAATCTTTCATCAACAATAAAACATCGTCTGAAACACGTTAGTTGTCACATGACATAATAGCATTAAATAAGACAGGAAAAACAACAGCCGACTGCCTAGAACACAATTTTGAAGAATTGATGGGAATCTTACGTTCCAGTTCACCAAAGTCTAAAAAACAAATGTCAACTCATATGAGGTTGAAAAAGAATCCCTACAGCTCGCTCTCTGCATCAGATGGCTTTCCGTTGACCGCGACCAGCTCAGTGTCAAAGACTAGGGTGGCTCCACCTGTAAGATATGATTTCAGTATAAAGCAGTGATCAAAACTGGACAATCCTCGAGTCATGCTTTTCTACCGAGTCAGCTAAAGTTTTGATTCAACCAAATGTCCTTTCCTTAACAGTGTTAGCCAGACGTTAACCAAATCGGAAAAGACCCAACACAAATTAACCAACCTGGGATCTTTGGAGGAGATCCTTGGGCACCATAACCAAGTTTTGCGGGAATTTTCAGTTTTCGCTTTTCGCCAACACACATGCCCAAGAGCCCTTGATCCCATCCTGCACAGTTCAGTAGCATCAGTTTTGAGATGGTTGATGTAGATAGCCACATTCATTATTAATTATTTCAATGGAAATCAGAAATAAGATTACTTGATCAAGCAATCAAAATGAGGACGATGCAACCAAACCAAAATTCTCACAGATAAGAGAAGCAAGACAATCACAAAGATTTAAACAAATGCAAAGACAAGAAACCCACGGCAACATGTTTCAATTACAAAGATAACTAAAATGTGATTATTGTGAGAAAAAAAGGGGTCATATGAGATACTTGTTGGAAATTACATGGTAGGTTTTCCAAAGGTGGCGCAGAAGACCACAGTGACACAATGGAAGAGGAAGTGGTGATTATGGTTCTGAATAAGCTCACTAGTCCAACACAATGATATTTCTTAGTAAGGTTCACCCATGCCAGTAAAGAAGATGGAAGCTCTCAAGCAACTTATGGCACAAGTATATTCATATCTACTGGAGCTCCATCATTTACCACTGGCACAAAGTTGTATTCAATTTTTACCGGAGCTCCACACAAAATTTTGTCCTTCCTCTTCAATGCACAGTACTGTCATTTTACTCTGTCATTTATCTCATGTAGTTTACTCCTTCCATCTAGAAACTCTTTTGTCTTCCTGGATTATTGCATTTGGTGCATCTAATCATACGATTGGTCCATCAAACTTTTTTGTGTCATATATTCCATATCCAGTTAGAGATAAAAGTGCATATAGCTGATGTCTCTTTTTTCCACTACAAAAGGTATCATAAATGCTACTTTCATAAAACTTGCATGTTTCAAGTTTTCCAAACTCATCTTTTGACATAGAAGTGCATGTTTCAAGTTTGTCCAAATTCATCTTTTCATATAGTTGCATGTTTCAACTCTAACATGTTACTTTCATATATCATGTTTTGCATGCTTCAAGTTTTGCAAATTTTCATGATTCCCTTGATTGGGTGGAGAAAATGGGATCCCATGAAATCTAAGGCTATATGTCAATGTCATTACTCAGGTGAAACGTGCTATTAAAAACACATTTTCAAATTTTCTTGATTGCCACTTCCAAAAGGAGGGTAATATTGATACAAAGTGGCATACCTTTGATCACTTGACCACTACCAAGTTCAAATTCAATCGGGTCTCCTCTTTCAAAACTGGAATCAAATACTTCTCTGTTTGTAAGTGAACCCTGCAATATATATATATATCAAAAAAAGGCAGAAAAAATCTAAGCAAAGTTAAAACAAGTAAATACTTGGCTACTTGCAATCTGAATCAACAACAACAGAGCATCTCAATTTAGCAGTTTAAGAACCACTTGGAGATTCAATCAACAAACACCCAAAATTCCTTGGTTATTTTTAAGAAAAAAGGAGTCCGACAATAACCAAGTAAATGTTTAAACTATGCAAATACAGAAATGAATCGTTAGTTTCAACTATATTAGCATATATGTGATAGATGGCATGAGTAGGAGAATATCTCGAATATTACCTTCAAGAAAAGATATATTCCAGGTGTTAGGATTATTATGGTATTTAATAACATGCAAGATAAATAAAGTAATTATATATATTGGGAGAGTATTTTTCACCTTTGGAGAAGCTTTTCTTTATCCACCAAATATCAAATGCGCTTGCTAGATTGAGGAATCAGTATACTAATTCAACTGTTATAAGTCAGTCGTGTCTTTTTGTTGATAAATAGAGGAATGACTCAATTGAGAAGGAGATCCAAACGCCTCTTACACTAAGCTGTGGGTGTAAATTTATTTGTTTCTATTTTCCCCTGGCCATCATTTTTTAGAAATATGAGAAAGTTAGTAGCAGAGTAATCCTCATCAGTAATTGGGTTGGAATCAAATAACTCGTTTCAGTGAAGACATGTATACATCTATCTTACATGTTAAGAATTTCATGGATTCAATGAACATCTTAGAGAAATCAACATATAGCTTTTAATACCAGAATCAACTTCCAAATCCTGGTATAGAAGTTGAAGCTATTAAAAGAAGGAAAAAAACAATATGCAAAATGAGAGAAGAAAAGAAAACAATATGTAAATAATGGAAACTAGCAAATCATGTTCAATTCAGATGCAAATTGTAAAATGTCAACTCCGATTTTAACCCAATACATTACAGTGGCATCAAGGGATAAATCACAGTGGTTTCACTACTTACTCGATAGTGAACTTTAATTTTGTCACCTTTGTGAGCTTGAATGGTGCAAGACTTTGGTTTGTACTGCAAAAGCAAGCAGATAAAAAAAATTAATCAAGGCAAATATATGCTACAGACAACTTATTTCAATGGAGCTATGCTGTATATGCAGTTTAGTAGCTTCATGCATCTTATGTTTTGCATTGAAATAATTGAGACTATAAGCTTCGGAGTAAGAGCACAGAGAGCTAAACACTGTTACCAGTTAATAACAATGGGAGGAAAGAGATACAGACATCCATTAGCATTAGTTTAGTTCATCAAATTTCAATTTGGCTGCATAATGGCTTGAAGCAGAACCCTAGGTGGAGGAGCTTCAGACTACGAAAACACTAAAAAAATTATTTATTTTCTATAAGCACAATTCTATTGCTGGAAACTAATACCTTGAGCAAATTAAAAACAAAATTAGCTCCTTAGGAACTTATGAGGTTCAAGTCTATATGGTGATCAGACTCCAAAATATTTTAAAAACCCTTTCCAGTTCTGTATAAAGTTGCTCACATAGGGGGAAAATGGAAAAGGCCAACCAACCTCAAATAGTGCGACCTAGAGCTTGTTATCATAGTTGGAGCAAGAGAAAAGAAAGCATTTTCTCATCAAATTCAAACATTCGTTTCAATCATTCAGTTTCTGTTGGGCTTAAAGGTTCTATACGCTCAAAATCATTGCGTTTGAATTCCAAAAAGAGTAAGAGAAAAAAAAAAATAAGGCAATTTCTAAAACCTAATACCCAGAAAAATATTATCTTGCCGGCATTCGCACAATCACTGCTAGGAGAAAACACGTCCATAAAAAACTGATCTTTCTTCTAGATCATCGTATCATGCGTTATCATAACAAAAATAAGCTGTACCATGATATTAAGATCCAAACTTTTCCGCCCCAATCCCTAATCTACAAATAATAGCCATCCCTACTGCCAAAAACTTTATTAAAAGAAACAGAAACCAAATAAAGACTTAAAAAACCGAAAGAGTACCTTAACTCCGATCTGGAGTTCCGTCACATCGCCCGATTTCTTAGCAGAAGCTACGCCAGGAAAAATAACATCCGGCAATAAGCAAAATACCACACAGATTGACGGAAATAAATTGAGAGGCAAATGATTACCAAGCACTAATGAAGCAACGATTAACGCAAGATAGAGGTGAAACCTCGCCATTGCCGTCTCTCTGTCGTTCTTTGGATTTGCGGCGTTCTCTCCTCCGAGATCCGGAGGTATATAAGGGGTCCCTGATATCATGGATCAGCGGACCACGATAAGGGTTTCTTTGTTGCATTTAAATTGTTTTACGAATTTATTTATTTATAGCAAAAAAGGTAAAACATTTGAAATTATAGCTAAATGCCTAAATCCAATATAAGAAAAGGTTTAAAAGGAAACAAGATAAATTTATTCTTTTAATTCTCCTCACTATTTATTTGGATGAAACCAAGTTAAGAAAGCAAATGATGCAAATATCCTTTTGCTAACCATTATCATAATTAATAATTAATACCTTCTATATATATAGTTGACTTTTATTCTGTATAAGATTTTTAAGTGATTGAAAGTCAACCAATTTCTAGATGCTTTTTCTTGAAAGTTAAAATCTAGTGCTAATAAACATCGTAAGGAAAATTTCACAAATGAGCAAAAAAATGGAAAAAGGAAAGAACAGAACCAACTCACATTGTCTAAATTATTATACAATAAAGCCTGACTTGCGACATATTTTTGCATATTACATGGTTTATTGCTCTAGGAAGCAAAATGGAGAACAAACAAATGAGACCCTTTGCGACAGACTTCAGTGGATGGATGCACAACAAATGAATGGTATCCAGGGTTGCCTCCGCTTTGCTTTCTTCTTGTCGTCGTGTTTGGTGACGGGTAATCTCGCAGGTGAGCTCCATTCCTTGTGATATGCTTGATTGCCCAAGAACTCATTCGATCTCTCAGAAACTGTTTTGAGCCTTGCAGGTTCAAGGACATGCTCATCATTCTCGGTATCCCAACTTATTCTTTTGGAGCTCAAAACTGCAGTGTCGTCCCGACCGCTGGCAAATTTCTGTTTGCTTTCGACGTGTGCTTCAGCTAGGAGATTCTTCAATATAGCTTGCGGTTGCCCGAAGTTCAGGTCTAGTAAATTGTCAGTGTTTTCGTCGATACTGTTTCTTTTCCCAAATTCTTGTTTGAGGATTTCAACTGTTGCATTCTCCATAGTAACTGACCGTCGGCCAGATTCAACCAGTGTAGTCAAAGATATCTCCAACATGTCAAAGATATCAACATTGCCTTGAAAAGCATCGGCTGCTGCTAAATCAGACAGTAGCTCCTTCGCTGTCAGGGAATTGGTCGGTGGTGAAGCTGCCACATCGAGATTGGATTCTGCTTCAATTACACACCCGATGGATGGCATTGCTCCCTCTGCAAATGAAAACAAGGAAAAGTGGCCCATTGATTAAAAGCCATTAGATACATTAGGTATTAGATTCAATCATATCTTAGTCCATTAAGTATTAGATACGTTGATTGGATCCGATATTCAAGAGGCTGTACACAATATTTTCTAACTGTAACGTTGATGAGCCATTCGGTACTGGTAGCATGACACCATAACCAACTAATTTGAAAGCAAGTTGATAGTGGGCTAGATTTGTTATTAATAAATTAGATCCACAGTTTGTTTTAAACAAATTCTCAAATGGAGAACTTCTGATTTGAACAGATTTTCTTGTTGATTAAAAAAAAACTTAAAATCTTGTGTTTCGAGGCATAAAATTTTTCATAGGGGGTTTTGCTGAATTACACTTATTTCTTGTCATGAGTATAGGTGTTGGAAAATAACAAATCCAGCAAGGAAATGAAATTTCAGGAATCCTCTAAACCCTTCAATATAAATGCTTAATTCAGTGAAAAAACCCTACTAATTGGTAATCAAATATATAGATAGCACATCTAATTTCAGTGGAAATTAATACCACAAGAGAGTAGATAGTAGGCTCAATCTTGAACTGAACTGAAATTATTGTGATGCAACATACACGATTTAAAAATCTAACCTGGCATCAAGCTCCTTAACGCATGAATGCTGCATGTTTCAATATTCTCCTTGACCGAATCAAGTGTTTTCTTGTTAGATGAGTCAGCCTGGTCCATAGGTCCCACCGTGTCATCCAATTTTCCACCAGATGACTGAGTTTGTTCCATACATTCAATATGAACAGTTTCCTTCTTTGATGGTTGATAGAAGTTGTTGGAAGCAACTTCAATATGATGATTAATTTTTGGGTGGGGATCTAAGGCAGGTTTACCAGCCAAAGAATGAATGATAGTAGACATTTTCTCAGGCTCAGTTGTTATGATTTCTCCACCTTCAGGGAACAAACATACTTCACTGCACTGTCTGGCATTTGATTCTTCCTTATACATACTGCAGCAAGTATTTTCTTTTCCACCAGCAGCAATATGAACATCTGAATTTGCAACAAATAGACTATCCGGATCGTTTTTGTCACTGTTCAAAAGGTCAATTTTTGCAATATCATGAACATCCTGCTTCAGCTGAGATAAAAGGATTGTCTCCACATTGTTTGTCCCGCCTGTATGGACATCCAATCCATAAGAATGTTGATCATGAATAGCACTCTCTGATGTAGCTTCAAAGACAGTAATTAATGCCTTTCCATTAGGATGATCAATGGTTTTGTCACAAGCAGCGGGCTGTTCGAATCTTTCCTCAAGAATTTCTTGTGTATGTTGTTGATCTGAGTGGCAATCAGAAACACTGTGCGAGTAACTGGAACTGATACCATCACCAGCAACACTACTTTCTGCAACAGCTTGAAGGACAAAAGTATCTGCCTTTCTATCAGAATGATCAATTGTTTGATTGCCTGCCCCAGATTGTTCGAATATCTCACTGGAACTGATATAATGTTGTTTTAAACTTGTGGCACCATTTCTGTTTAGCAGATCTGTCTTCTCAGATTCATCTCCATGTGGAGGCATCAGTATAAATGGATAAGAAATAGACTGAGAACAAGATTTTGAGTCCATAGAATAACTTCCTTCTTGTCCCATTTCATGTATCTTCTCCTTATTCATAAAATTGTTGTCGATTGGTGTTTTGGCTTGTCTATCAATTTGACTTTCAATATTTATTACAGAACTCACATTAAATCGATGCATGCCTGAATCTGCATTTGTTAAATTAGCTCCACTATATTCATAAGCATCCAGGCCTTTGGAATGTGATTCTAGTTTATCTGCTTCTTTCTCAATTGCTGAGCAATCAGTTTCATATGAATCGGAAGTTCGATTTATATCCCTTGCTTGATCTACTGATAGCTCTACACTTGTGACTTGGTTATCTCTCTGAAGTTGATCCATTTCTTCTTTGGGGCCTTGAAAATTTACTATTGGCGCAGCCACCTCATGCTCAAGTTCATTGGTACTGTTCACATTATTATAGTTATGATCGTTATTTATCTCATGGGTTTTATTTCCATCAAATGTTTCTCTAGAAAAGGAAAATTCTTCATCTGCTAAAATGATTGATGGACTGTCATACACATTTTTATCAATGGTTTTCCCTACTTCAGCATTGTCACAAGGTTCACTAAGATCAGGTTCTTCTGCAAAGGCTTCAAGATACCCAGGCTCCAATACCACCAAAAGCGCCTTTGACACCACTGCTGATGAATGACAATCTTCAGGATCACTTCCATCTACTGAAGCATTGCTGTTTTGGTTGTCACAACCAGAGAAATGAGTCGAAATATTAAAAGATTCACCGGCATTATTTTCCAACGAGCACAATCCATCACTGTAAGAAGACCCATAATCTTCAAGAGGATCAGGATTGACATCAGACGCTTCCACCAAACATGAGGTTGATGCCAATGGTAAAGTATGTGAGTCCTCAAACTTATTCATAATCAATAGAGAATTAACAGGCTTCTCAGCTTGATGAATATCTCCAGAGGAATAAGCAGAAACATCAAAAAGCCCATTGGTATTAGTTTCTGAGGTGAATGCTCCATCCTTGCAAGATGGTTGAGCTTCAGACACTTCTTTAGAAACATCACTTTTCGTATCTTGAGAATTGTATATGGCTAACTTAGATTCTACTGCATTTGCAGGTACTTCATGAACCAAGTTGGCTACCTGCACATTAACTGGAATAGCACGATCTACAGTCAAACTGAAATCATAAGGTGTTACAGAAATAGGAGTATCCAGGATGCTTTGAACTGTAGCACAATCCATTTCCTCTGGAGCTGATCCATCAGTTGAAGTGGAACAAAAAACAAAGTTTGAATCTTCAGGAGCATAAACTACATGAGGCCCACTTGACACTGAATGACTTTGTAAGCATATTGAACTCTCAGCTTGAGTTTCAATTGGTTCCTCATTAGGACTCTGGACCATATTGCCATGATCTAGAGCATACTTATGAGAATTTTCTGCAAATGGAAAGAAAGATTTACCCATTTTTCAGGAAAAAAATTAAAAGAAATACCCTCAGCGGTGAAAATTAATAATGAGAATGTTTTCCTGGTGAGACAAGCTTTACAATAGAAGTAATGCGCCTTTAAGGCAGAAGCTAAATTCCTAAAAATCTTCACACCTGAAGGAAATGACCAAAAGGAGAACTAATTTTGTCGGACAAAAAATACGGCCCAACTAGGAATGACATTCTGGAATATCTAGTATGCCTTATACAACTTATTTCGTAAAAATGTAAGTTATTCTCTTACAAAAGAAAATAGATCAAACCAATAAAGGAATCCACTAATCAATGGTATATTAAGCCACAGGTTATAACCAAGGGACTTCATAATTGATCTAGTTGTGCATAAATAGCTTAGAGTTAGGCAATAAAGTGTATTGTTTGAAGAAAATGACATTAACAGCACTATTGCATACTGAATACGAAACATAGAAGATCTCCAAATTGGATACAGAATTTTAAAATGTTTACAAGTAGCAGGCGGTGCAAATGAAAAGCTCAGCAATCTCATGAATCAATAAAATGAACTAAAATGGTAAAGTGAAGATCATCAAAACCTAGAACACATACCCACAAATGCAATCTCCAAAATCGTATTTTTGACCATTTCTTCACCGTCTCCACCGGATGGACTCATGCCTCTCACATCTTCTCTTTCTTCCCCCTCGGGCACTGATACCCCCGTCACCTCCTCTCCTGAAAAGTAACTCCATGCCAATGAGCACGCGGAAAAAGGCAAAAAGGATCCAAAAAGATAAAAGCCGCGAACTTGCCACATTTTCCACCATGATTCTCCTCCGCAAGCTGCTCACACGGCCCCACGCTCACATCCACCACTCCAGCAGCTACATTACCAGCGTCATCCGCCGGCATGGAAGCTGTGGCGCGGCATCGTTTCTGGTGAGCCTTCCGGTGCTTCTTGCCAGGGTGCGCGTTCGGGTACACCCATCCGCAACGGCGACAAATCTTGCCGCCTCCACGGTTCGCACTCCCCCCTTCATGAAGGGAAAAAAAAATCCAACTAATTGAAGCCCCAAACCGCACAAGAAACACATCTACGAAAGCACAAAACATCAAGAACGCAAAGAAATTAGCAACAGCTTCACCTGGAGACTGCCCCTTCCGCCACTGCGTGCTCTCCATCACCAAGTACTCCGCCCCTTCCATGAGAACATTCGTCGACAAAGTTGAGAGCGCCAGAGGAAGCGGAGTGACGCCTGCTATATCCGTTGGAATACGCCTGATTTAGAGAGAAGATTCTAATCGGACGGTCTAAAATAGAGGACAGTCAAGGATTCAGTGGGCCAAGCCCAAGCTGTTCTCCGTCTCCATCACGGCCACGCTTCGCGGCGGTCGCATCACAATTCACATGCATGCGAGGGAATGGCTGTGTGCGGGTAATCCCTACGTGCGTCCGCATAGACTCCGAAATGAATTTTAGATTGGTCTTGTCCCATAGCCCAGGCACCAAGTGTTCGGTTCTCCTATTTTTTTTTTTTTTTAATTTTAACTATATAAAAATATTTTTAAATGTTTATTAATATCAAATTCTATTTAAATTTCTATAATTTTTATTTAAAAGTTATAAAATAAGAATTTGATATTTTTTCTTATTTCTATTTTTTTATTTATAATCTAAAATTAAAAATTAATATTTATATACTTAATAAATTTATCATTTTACATAATTATCATCACGTTTCTAACCTAATAATATTTTGTATTTTTAAATAATTTACATTTTTAAAATTTTTATCATATTTTTATTTATTTATATAAATTTATCATTTTTTTATTTTATTAATTTTATATATCTTTTCAAATTATAAAAAAAAATAATTTTAATACAATATGTAAAATATTTATTAAGGATATTATTATCATTTAATTTAAAAATTAAACTTGGAAATTATATTAACTTTTAACTTATATTTCTAAACACTCCATACTTTAACTTCTCATGAACTTCAAAATAATTTCTATAAGAACTATTTTTAAATAAATAAAAACTCTTCCAAACACTGTCGGATCAATTGTCAAATGCGTTTTAAATATATGATAATATGATTTTTTTTAAAAAAAATTGGTAGTTTGATCAAACTCATAATTTGTTGTATTTAATATCAATGATGTCGAGCATACATCATGCTGACGTGGATAACCTGTGAGTAATTCAGCTGTTTTTTGTGAATCCATCCCAGTAAACAGACAAAACTTCTGCCATTATTGAATGCGACCCTTGCAGATGAGACGGATTGTCACTCGATCGTGCATCAGGAGGAACAGGAAACCTAACACATCGTCGGTTCGTGAATTTTATAAATTGGAATTTTAGGTGAAGTTGGAGTAATTAATCAGCGTTCACAAAACAATAAATATTTCTGGTGAATATTGTCGGTAACATGGATTGAAATTGAACTATATACTTTAGGGTACCTTTGATTAAGGTTATCCAAGCGTAATCTTAATTATATAATTATCAGATAATCATATAATCTTAGGTATGGGAAATATAATATAATTATTTAGTTCAATTTAGGTAATGCAATAAAACTCTATTTATTTTGAGATTCTAGTGTATAATCTAGTATAATTTTTTACTATATTATCCTATTAATAGTGATATAATAAATAAATAAAATTTGATAATATTTTTTATTTTAAAAATTTTAGATAATTTTATTGGGTTTTAGATTAAGTCTGTTTAATTTATCTCAACTGTAACTAAGAGTCGATTAAATTTAATTGACTAAAGTTTTATAAAATCCATTGTCATCTTTCCTCCCCAGCTTTCCCTCCTACTCCCGTCCCTTACTGTCACCACTCGCTGCTACCACCTCCGGTTGCCGCGTCTCTGCATCGCTGTTGCGCACGCACGAAGCTTCGGCTGTGAAGGAACGTGACGCTTGCTGCCACTGCCAACACCGCCTCACTGTCGATCCAGCACCGTCCTGCTTGATGAACCCGCTTGACTCCGATCGTGCTCTAATTTTAGAAAATATTTTTACTTAATTTTCAGAATTGAGAAAAACCTTGGTAGCCCGAAGTTTTTGGATTTTGAATCAGATGCCCAAATTGATGATGTTTTAGAATCGAGAAAAACTTTTAAATTTGGATTAACTCAGACCAAACATAGTTATCACAATAATCGTAGGAGGATAACTAAGATTATGCGCTGTAAACTTAAACCAAACACGCCCTAAATAACACACATTAAGATTATGCATTAAAAAATTAATTTAATAATTTACAAATTAACAAGTAGCTTTCATAGCTCAGTTGGTTAGAGCACCCGTTTAGTAAGCGGGAGGTCTTGAGTTCAAATCTCAATGAAAGCA
>JBAMIE010148122.1:0-15565 GCA_037177295.1 Kaempferia parviflora | reverse complement strand
CATGGCATACATCTTGTGATGTAACATGCACAAAGAGTGGAGGAAGATGGAAGTCATACGCCTGCCACAGTTGCTGGTTTGGCCTCTAAATGCTCCAACTCGTGTATCTGACAAAGATACAAATGATAAAGATGGCACATATGATCATTGAAATTTTAGTATACGATGTATAATTTTCTCATAGAAAAAGAACTTTTTAATTATCAACTTCCTTTTGGTCATGTTTACTAGTGAGGTCAGAGTTTCAGTGTCAGCTATAATCTACTGTAATAAACTACACTAAAAAAAGGGTTGTGCAATCCCTGTCATCAGCTTTGCAATCCGACAGACTTCTCAGTACGTAATCCTGTCGATCCATGCATGCATGAACGCACGCATGACATGCCAAGTTACACTCAGAGATCTAACATTTCTGTCCAACTGATCAGAGCAGAGAAGATAGCATTTGCTGCTTCAAGTTAAACTCAAAGAAAGGAACAATTATTAAGTTACAAAAAAAGCTAGCCTTTGAGACAAATCTAATAATTATGATCAACAGAAATGTCAGACAAATTAAACTATGTATTGAGTAGGAAGATTCCTGACTGCTTTTCAGTATTCACGGATGTGAATCTTCTAGCCTGGCATTTGGGTTTAAAAGTTGCAACAGTGAGTTTGTGATGACAATTACAGGTTCGCTGAAGAACAATACAATTCACTGATATATGCATTAAGATAATGAAAATCTAAATGCATGGTTGTTTACATATATGTATCAGTCTCTTGGAAAGAAAGATCAGACACTTGTTCTCAATGAATTAAGTTCAATGAGTTTAATTTCTGTTGTAGAGTTGTGACTGTGATCCAGTTCAAAATTGTAAGGAAATATAAGAAAATGTTTCTCTTCCTCTTCAAACTGGCATTGAGAAATTTGTGTTCGACATATGTCTCCTGCAAATAGATCCCACTCTTACTATGTGACTAAGCTCACTGTGTTTGTGTGGCTTCTAGGATGAACGTCCCGGCAATATAAATACACTGTGTCATTTTGTGAATTATTTTGTTTTCAAATAGAAATGGAATCCAATTACAAGCGTTTTAAAAAAAATACAAAAATGAATTATTTTGGACTTAAAAAATCACATGACACAAAGTGATTTTTTTTTAAATTTTACAGTACTACAAAAGAAAAAAGAACGCCTTACCTTTTCAAATCCTAGCTCTCCACTATTTTTTATCAGGCATTCATGTAAACCTATTTTTTATCAGGCATTCATGTAAACCTAGGGTGTGTTGTGACAGCTACAATCTTATAGTTGTTATATAGTTGTAGTAGCTATGATTTCGTAACTGCTATAATATGGAAAAAGAAATTTAAACTAAAATTGTTCGGAGTCTCTGAAAAATTTTAAACAATATTTTTTGAGTTGAAATTGGATTGGTACAAATTTCAATCAATAACCAATTGTAAATCTCTGAACAAACTTCGATTTGATATACTATATGTCCTATGATTCAACTCGAGTCAAAAGTTATGACTTCTCAAAGTTTAGAATTTAACATTCACATTATAGCAGCTACAATTGTTACAGCAACGGTTTCATTACAACTGAATTGTCGCATAATTGTAGTAGCTACAGTTTCATATCCACTAATGTGAATGTTAAATCCTAAACTTTGAGATGTCATAACTTTCGATTCGAGTTGAATCATTGGACATATATATAATATATCAAATCGAAGCTCGTTCAAAAATTCACAACTAATTATCCGATGGAACACATAATATCCTGATTTCGGACTCTGAAAATATTGTTTAAAGCTTTTTTGAAGTCCTCGAACAAATTTAGTCTTAAAATTTTTTCCCTTTTGTATCATCTACGAAATTGTAGTTGTTACAAATGTGTGGCAATTTAGTTATAGAAGTTATCAAACTGTAACTACTACAACTATGTAATAGCTACAGGATAGCCCGTTTAGGATTTAGGCTAGAAAAAAAGAGAGAATAATAGGAACAGTGAAGTGGAGGGTAGTTGGGTCATTTTACAAGGCGATGATGGTGTATCCTTTTGATAAAAAAAAATTAAAATGGAGCGTCATATTACAAAATAAAGAGTTCACTTATTTTTGTCCAAAATAATATATGATATATCTTTCAAAATATATCATAGTTGCTGCAACTCTAATCCCATAGTTGTTACACAGTTATAGTGACTTTGGTTTTAACAAGAAAAAAAATTAAGACTAAAATTGTTCGGAATTTTAAACGATATTTTTGAGCTGAAACCAGACTTTACATATTTCATCCTATAATCAATTGTAAATTTGTGAGTGAACTTTAATTTGAAATATTGTGAGTCTCATGATTCAACTCGAGTTAAAAGTTATAACCTCTTAAAATGTAGCATTTAACATTCATGTTGTAACAGCTACAACTGTTGCAACTATGATTTTGAAGCTATTACAACTAAGTTGTTACATAGTTATATATAGTAACTACGGTTTCATATCTACTAAACGTGAATTTTAAACTCTAAACTTTGAGAGGTCATAATTTTTTACTTAGGTTGAACCACGAGACATACAATATATCAAATCAAAGTCCGTTCAAAGATCTACAAAGTGGAACCCATAATGACCTAATTTAAGACTAAAAAAATATCATTTAAAACTTTTTTGATGTCTCTAAACAATTTTAGTCTTAGTTTTTTCCATATTATGTAACTACGAAATTATAGCTGCTACAATTATATGACAGTTTAATTATAGCAGTTATGAAATCATACCTGCTATAACTGTGCAATAGCTACAGGCCTCATATCTACTATAACACGTCATGTTTAGGATTTTGATAGAAAATATAAGAGAGATAATAATACGAGCGGGATAGTTGAGGCTAGTTGGATAATAATAATAATAATAATAATAATAATAATAATAAGAAGAAGGGCACCCTTATTTTTTCCAAAATTATATATTATATATCTTTCAAAATAAAATATAAATTTAGAATACGATGGCACAGCTTTTCAGAGATAAAATAAAACGGAGAAAATAACGACTTTTCTATTTTAATCCTTAAAAAAATCTTCCTTTTTCTTTTCCTAATTTAACCCGTTTCCCTATCGGGGAAGGAAACAAAGACAGCCGACGGCCTTAGCCACTCGAACATAGTCGCTCGACTGCCCTCGCCCCTCGCCCCTCGCCCCTCGCCCCCTTCCTTCCGTTGCCGCTTCTGAACGCCGTTCAATCCTTTTTCCTCCTCTCGAATCGGAGATCCTCCAGAAAAGCCCTCTACTCCGATCAACGAACCTACCGCTTCTGTATCCTATTCGCCTCATCACTTTGGTCGTTTGATGGACTGCTGAGAGCCATGGAAGCATCAGGCAAGAATCGAAAATCCCTCTTTTATTCTCATCCGTCGCTATGCTTTTCTGTTTTCTCTGTATGCGATTATGGTTTGTAAGTGTCGGCTCAGACGAATCAGTGAGCTTTTGATGGTTTCCGATTTGTTGAATCATTTGTGAGATATGTGCTTCTGATCCCCGGGAATTCATGGTTTTGCAAGAAATCTGTTATTTTTTGTATGAAAATTTAGTTATTTTCTTCGATACATATGAGTTCATATTATGCGCTATGGGAAGATAGGGTTCTGATTTTTGTTTTTTTTTTTCGTATTGATGAGTTCGGGTCTTATATATGTTTTATTGCGTTATTCGTTTTCCAGGTAAATAGTGTGCTCGCTTGTACTATTGCTCTAAATGGGTAGTGTGCTTGGGAAAAGCCAGTCGCAAAGGTGTAGTGGATCAGAGTCAAAACTTGATGCAAAGATGGTTGAGGCAATGCAGAGAAGGGCATTGCAAGGAACATCTGTGAAGTCATTTGACAGCATCATTTTGAAATTTCGAAAAATTGATGAGAGCTTCAGAAAATGCAAGTCCATTTTTGAGCAATTTGGTAAGTTAAATACTCATTTCACAAGGAATCAGGGAAGTCTATAATGTGTGACTTTTGAGTTCGCATCTGGTACTGAAACTGTGATTAACAAAACATAGAACAGGAACAAGCTTTTTGTTTTTTGGCTGTTGACTGATATTTTCAGTGGTTAGCTTTATAGCTAAAAATGGGGGCCGAGAATAAATAAGTTATCTTAATAGGTTAGGTTTCACTAAACTTTATTGTTTAATACCAGATGAGCCCTTTCTAATTTGGAATGTTGTTGTTTGCAGCAAGTTAAAGTATTCAGATTCACAATGACTTCATGACTATTTTAAGGCAATGTAAGACATGAGGGAAAGGAATAGGAACTTAATTTTAATGATAACAATTAATCATTCATAGCCATACTTTAACAAAAATCGCAGTTAGTACATTCAAAGCTGTTATTCATGAAAACTTTTTCAATTTTCTATCTTCATTTGTACTAGAAAACACACTAAAATTTATTAGTTAATGTGGTATTCTAGTACTATCTATTGTTTTGACTAATACTAATACTGGCCGTCTCAGATATGATAACCTCATATGACCATCTGCTATTGATACCCATTCTTATATAATTATTTTTTGTAGATGAAGATTCCAATGGCGCAATTGATCAAGAAGAGCTGAAGCATTGTTTTCAGAAGCTAGAAATCTCCTTTAGTGAGGAGGAGATTCATGATTTGTTTTTGGCATGTGACATCGATGAGAACATGGGTATGAAATTTAATGAGTTTATTGTCCTTATGTGCCTTGTTTATCTTCTGGAGGAGCCAACAGCTGCACAAGCAGTATCCTTAATATATCTAATTTTATCACTCAAGTAATTTTCTCTCGTATTATTATCCTTTGGACTTGTATATCTTTCTCTTGAGAAATATGTTACACTCATGTAGCTTTACTTGAGTTTTCTTCATGTAGCTTTACTTGAACATAAACTACCAACATGAATTTACATGTTACACACATCTATATGGGTATGCATCTATACTTGTTTAAACACAAAATTTTCGAAATCAGAAACACCTAATTTGAAAACTACAATTTGAGGAGTCAAAATCTTTTGTAACAATGCATTATATAGCAGTAAAGGCATTGCAATTTTCAGCGATTGAAATGTCATTCCGTGCCGCTCGGCACGGACGGTTTTTACTATTCTGTCGGGGAAGTGAAATTGGCACCATATGCGCGGCCATTTCGAGCACATCATCACGTGTGTCGCGCGCGCGCATCGCGAGCATGACGTCCCTAATGCGTTGTGGGACACTTTCAGCGTCATCGGAAGCATCACCGAACTCTTCCGGTGGCATCGGAGGCATCGTTGAACGCTTCCGGTGCCACCGAAGCCATCGTTGAACGCTTTCGGTGCCATCGGAATAAAATTATCCCAATACAATTAAAAAATATTTATTTAAAAAAATAATAAATTTTATTAAATGATATTCTGAAATTATTTTTACTCTTTAAATTTTTATTTAAAAATTCTATAAAAAATTTATAAAAATTCTAATAAATCAAATTTATATTCTGATGTATTTTAAATTATTTTATATTTTTTTACTGTTATAATGTCTAATTAATATTCTAATTTTTTTTACTATTTTAAATATACTATTTAAATTAATAATTAATTAAATTAATAAATAGTTAATTTATATAATTATTATATATAAAATAGCATCATTGTATTAATTTATATAATTATGATTATTTAATATGGGCATTGGAGAACTATAGATGTTACATAAGCAAAATGTTACAAGAACCAATGATTATTCACGCAATTCCTTTTAGTATTAGTAACGTAACATATTATGTGTATCAATTTTAATTTGAATTATTGATAGATCAATTTTCTTTAAATAAAATTATATTTAATTTTTTTTTAATGGAGAACTTATATAAAATAAATATACAACTTAATTTTAAACTATACACAATAAATATATTTATCTAATAATTATTATATATAAATTTAAAAATACCAAAACCGTATCGGCACGGCACAATACGATACCAAAACCATAACATTCCGGTCTCAGAGCGAAACCTCTATATGGGTCGAGATTTTAAACATTGACAATTATACAAAACAAACATCAAACATGCACAAAGGTCCAAAATAGTTTGAACAATTTGGAGCAGGCTGCTTAATCATATATATCTACTATAGTGGTGGCAAAAGGCGATGTGCTCGCCCTCAGTGCCCCCGCCAACCACCCAGGCCAATACGGAGGAGGTAAATCACGGGAGGCTACTAGCCATTAGGATAGGGACAACGCATGCGGGAGGCTTTTTACTTGGCTTCGCCGAGTTTTGAACCTCTGACCTCATGGTGGCAACACCGCATGGGCTAGCCACTATCCCAACCCGTGGGGTCATATATATCTACTATAGACTATATAGTGCATGGATCATGAAGGTGGCTTCTATTTCCTACTTTAATTTGAAAAAAATAACTGGAAATTTGTTTACTCTGAAATTGTGCAAGAATTTAGTTTAGTTTCTCATACTAGACTGTTTTTTTCCATGTTCCTTTAGATTTTGTTCCAAGAGTTTCATATATTTTTCATTTTAGAAGTCTAGTTTGGAATGGAACTTCAAACTTTGTTCTTCCGTGACTAAATTGCTAGAAATCCCGGATGGGGTTGGCAGACCTTGAGACAAGTTTCGAAACATTAGTCGATTCTTTTGTGTTCTTGGACAAGAATAAGGATGGATACGTTAGCAAGACAGAGATGGTACATGCTATAAATGAAACAACTGCAGGGGAACGCTCTTCAGGACGAATCGCCATGACAAGATTTGGTTAGTCATTTCCCCTCAGATCTATATCTATTAATCTTTGTTCTTGTTTTGTTATGTTTAGTTAGAGTTAAAGTAGGGGATAAAGAATGAATGAACATAAGTTACAAGAAAAGGAGAAAGAAAATACTTTCCTGTATCGGTGTTTGCTTGGAGGGAAATTCACAAGGATAAGCAAACTGTAGAGTGACTTGAGAAGTTTGCTAATCAACTTTGCAGTTTCTTTCATTTTCACCCAATTTGAGTAGAAATAAAACTAAGAAATTGGACTTAAACATCTCTCGTTTCTCTTTAGGAAACAGAGGAAGTCCCAAGTTCTTTTTCCTGTATTCATCTAAATAATTATCCTTAAACTAACAGAACCGTAGAACACAAATTACTGTGACTAAATAATTATCAACTTGTTTACATGCCTTGTTAATAAATGTGACTATAAATTACTGTGATCCATCCATAATAAAACCACACTGCCTTGTTCAGTTGACCATGTTTCTTTTGTTGTTTTCACAGAAGAAATGGACTGGGACAAGAATGGGATGGTGACTTTCAAGGAATTCCTCTTTGCTTTCACTCGTTGGGTGGGAATTGATGAAGTTGACGAAGATGACATGTGATATATATATACACAATACACATACATGTATTCTTCCAATTCTGAGATGCTCAGTTACGTGCAAATGAGCCTCCTCTTACAGTGAAGGATGAAAAAGAACAGCATATCCTCCCTCTGGCTTTGTCTGTTCCAGCAAACTGTTAATAGGTGGAAGTCATCTATGTAGATATTATTATCATTATCATGAAGTTGTGCTTGTCCCAACTATTCTGGATTATGTTAAGTGTGTATTCATATACTCGCAAAACTTCACTAAATTAAGTGCTAATTTGTCAATTTTCTAGACTATATTTTTTTTATAATCTAAGTATTTAATTCTTTGAACTAATTAATTTTAGAGGTGATTGGTTTAGTCCTATAAAAGTTTTTCACCGGAGTAAATTGAAAAACACTGGCCATCCAAACGTAAAGTTGTAATTTTTATAATGCGCTTTTCTTTTTCAAAAGAAAATCTAAACAAAAATCTTACAAAATTAACATTAGAGAAAAAAAAAAAAAAAAAATCTCGTTTCCTATCTCATTCTGCTGCACAGCCGAGACACATCTGAAGGCCTCACAGGCTTCAGCAAGAAATCCTCTGCTCCTTCCTCCAAACATCTAAACCAAACCAACAACAACAGCAACCTTGAAAAACTCAAGCCAGAACTGAGATTGATCGAAGCTAAACAACACAGAAAAACAAAAGATTCACCTGTTGATTCTACTCGGAACGTTCTCAGACGACATTATGACGACAGGGATTTCCCTTAGCCCAGAGGACTCCTGACACACAGGACGATGATAGTTTCAGTAAATCAGATACGAACCTTGTGTTCTTCCTTGTCGGATCGAATTGATTCTCCTCACCTTGACTATCTTGAGGAGCTCATACCCTGTCATCTCCGGCATCCAGTAATCGGTGATGATCATATCGACGTTTGCCTCCTGCCATCAGAAAACCTCCTCGTCAAAATCGCAGAAACAACTAAAAATGGCAAAACTAACGAGTCGACCAGGCTCACCAGCCCCAGCAACTCCAGCGCCTTCTTCCCGCTGTCCACGGCCGTCACTGCAGGAAAAGACAACAGCAAAAAAACTTCGTCAGCAACGAGGCATTTCATTTCATCAAACAGATTGGCTCCAAACCTTTGTGCTTGGAGCTGCAGAGCAGCTTGGCGATCATGGCTCGGTCGACCGAACTGTCGTCGACGGCCAACACGTGCCTTTGGCCCTCGCTATCTCCGCCGCTCGACGACGCCATTGCCAATTGCCGGCGGTTCTCGACTGCTCCAACTACGCAGGCTCCTTTACTATATATATATATATATAAAGTGAGATGAACAGAGTAGAAGAGAGAGAGAGAGCAGAGAATCCCGAGGCAGACACAATGCGATCCGCGCAGGATCTCGCCTTACTTGTAGGATCGGACTGCGAAGCGATTGAGGAAAAAAAGTCAACGCCTTTGACGGCCGGACAGCATCAGCACCACGGAAAGGGGTCACATGGAGCTCCTGGCGTCATCGTCGAATCTATTGGGATATCGTACGATAATGTCGTGGCTTGATTGATGAACCTTAGAAATTAACCGAAGGCGTTAAAATATCATTGTCTTATGTGAGCTCATAATAAATTTTATCAAGTTTTTATAATTTTTTTTTAAATTGGCACTCTCAATTTATATTGTCGAATTCAAATAAGAGAATATAGATGCATTAAGGATTATGA
This sequence comes from Kaempferia parviflora, assembly GCA_037177295.1. Taxonomy (NCBI): domain Eukaryota; kingdom Viridiplantae; phylum Streptophyta; class Magnoliopsida; order Zingiberales; family Zingiberaceae; genus Kaempferia; species Kaempferia parviflora. Next base: position 6,483 of record JBAMIE010148122.1, on the reverse strand, counting down.
AAAATTTTAGAAATACGTTGATTTTGATTTAAAGTGATTTAAAGTTAAAATGTGAAGAAGAGAGACATTTATAAGAGTAGTAGGAGAAAAAGGATTATAATGGAAATACATTGAGTATTTTGTTTAATTAGTATTAGGTATTTAGCTATTAAATTGACTAATTTTCATCGATCTTACTAAAGTTCTCCGTTATGAATTATGAATTAGGATAACTTCTAAAGTATCTAGAATGGATGGTCTAACAATTTAACATTCTAAATTTATTATTTGGAGAAAAACATGCCGTCGTGCATCGTAATTGAAAATCAAATGATTAGAAAATGAGATGTGGATTAAGCGAAATGTCAAGGGGAATGGAAGCATGGGAGGTCTCACCGAGGCAACTGAGTGCTCCACCATCTTCGTACCAATTCTTTAAACTCTTAATTATTTTTTATATTTTACAGTATTTAATATATGAAGGTCAGAGAAGCTTAATTAAGTTAAAATTATTCTCAAAAAATTATTATACAATGTTTTTTTTTTAATGTAGAGATTTTTTTTTTTAATCAAACATGATCGAAGTCAACTTCATGATGAGCATTGGACGTCCAAGGACAACAAAATCAGGATCATTCATATTTTTCCCAGAAAATTTTAAAAATAATAAGAAAAAAAACAACAAATTGTTTTCCCTACTAAGTCGTGCAAGCATGCCGGATTTTTTTTTAAAAAAAAAATCAGATTGCAATAATTATAATAAGTAACTTGGCAGTTTGACTTCGATTACTACAAATAGTCAACCTCGTTTCGTATTTAAAATCAGTAAGTTATATGTCAACTAAATTGCAACAAGAAAAATGATAATGCTCGTCAACTTTACAATTTTAAGGACATAATAAAAAATAAGACAAACTCTAGTATTGAAATAAATTTTCTCTATATATAACTTTGATTCGTCGCACCTCTATCTAGAGCAACGCACCTAGTGTAATTTACATATATATAACCCCAAGCTTGTCTGCCTTTGCTGCGTACGTGAGGGGGCGGCCAACGTAGCTATAGGAGATAGGATAGCCCCCGGTGGTCGCCTCCCTCACGACATGCACGAGAGGAGCGGAGGAGGGGGCACAACATACCTACATAATATGCTTGGTTGTCTATAAAGAGGCTAAGTTGGATGGAAAATAAACACGCCTTCTTGCACTCTTTTCCCATATTTTTGAATTGTCTTACTCAATACAAAGTAAAGGCAATTAGCTTTATTTAATCCTAAAGGATATTCGATCTTTGTGTTGTACAATTTATAGACCAAATAAAGTCTTAAGGATAAATTTGAAACATGATTTAGAGTTCAATACATTTGTTCTTTCCTTTGGAAAGCTTTCAAGATTAGTCTTATTCTTGAGCACTAGCCTCATACTACACCAACAATCTTTGCCCTGACTCATCAGAGTCACCCATGGTGGCTGTATACCGTGGATAAAACTGCACGACTCGCGTTGCACAACAAAGGTTGAGGCACCTATAATTAACCCATGTGCTTGGATGGTGAATTTACCTTTTTTTTATTTTTTTTTTTTGTTTAATTTATTTAAGTTTCGGGATTAAGCTAATTAATTCAATTTTGTCTCAAGGGTTCAAAGGTTGGACTACAGTGTTAAAGCTAAAACAAATTTAAAATGAAAAAAAAATAGATGTTCACGAGGTATATATTTAGGATGCCTAATAGTATTTTTTGTTTACTTTTTTAGCTCCATGTTAAGGTAATTATATTTTACTTGGGTTGTGTTATAGTGTTTAAGCTAAAACAAATTTAAATATTCATGAGGGAAAATATATGTAGTCAAGGTTTAGGATTTAAAGAATTTTTTATTTCAATATTTTTTTAACAAAGAAAAAGATAATGTACATACCATCGAGGTTGCTTGGATTCCAGGCGCCTTGAGCACCCCGTAGCGAGAGGAACGGTGAGAGGCAAGCACAGGCAAGGTACAGTGGAAGAGGGTTTTCAATAGGAGATATTGAAACTACGAATAATGAAGTGTAAATAGGAAACCTGAGGGCGATGTACGATGAGGGGCGAGGACGGTGTCGGAGCTGTTCTTGAAGATTTGCGGCTGAGGGATGCTTCGAGGCTGAGTTAGGGCTTCCAGAGCGAGGATCTTGAAGATTTGCGGCTGAGGGACGCTTCGAGGAAAAGGGATGGTGCGGACGGTGAGTTAGGGCTAGGAGCGAGGATCTATAAGATTTGCGCGCAGCTGAGGGACGCTTTGAGCTCTGGAAGATTTGCGCGCGGCTGAGGGAAGCTTCGAGGCAAGTTAGGGCTAACAGCAAGGAACAACCACCGGGGAGAGGTATCGCTAGGACGGCTTCGTCGCGGCGAAGAGGGAGGACAGCGAGGACGGTGTCATCGCGGCGAACAGGGTCTGCCTAGCGTTGTAGCGGCGAGGGGCGAAGAGAGGGCGTTGGTTTTGTGAAAAAGGAAACGCAACAAAGAAAAAGCGATGTGTGTATATATATATAATTTTTTTTTGACTTTTTGATTTTTTTTTTTTTACTTTTAATTATACTAACAATATTTTATCTTTAGAGATTAGGGATTATAATATAATATTAAAAAATATAAATTAAAATTTTTTTTCAGGCTTACAAGTATGCGTGTAATATCTTTAGGTAATATATAAAACCCATATATACACTTATCACTTATGTATAAATCATAAATAATGTTTTAAGTAAGATGTAAGTTCTACACATATTTATGTTTATCTCTTATTAAATGTATTTTATACACATTTATTCACCAAAAATCTATAATAATAATAATAATAATAATAATAATTAATAGTACATATTTCTGTTAAATATAAAAGAAAAGAAATATAACTTTCTATAATCTTAGTAAAAACAACTAAATAATAATAATAAAGAGAGGCCTTTAATCTAAGGGCGGAGCTCGCCACCAGTGGTTTAGCCCTGGGCCGGTTGCCGTTGAGGAGCTGCCAATTTTACAAAGGGAGAAAGAAAAAAAGTGTGTGAGAGAGGGGAGGTAACCAGGATAAAATAAAGAGAGGTTTTTTTTCCCACTATTGCTTTAATCTAGTCTTTCTTTTCGATGGTCTTGCAAGGTGATGTTGTTTTACGATTTACAAATATCTTTTCACCTTCGAAATGCTTGTAATTCTTCCTCTTCTTCAATGGTCTCTCTGGCTTCGAAAGATCCGCCAAGGTCTTCACGTCGGATAAGCACATAAAAGCTCGTGACTTTCCATGATAATACTTTGACAATCCTCTCCTATTAATAATAATTTTAAAAACATATTTAGCTTTGTGATATTTCCAATAGTTAAATTTAGAAATTATAAACGGCACCAACGATACTTACTTGATAGGAAATTGATTTAAAAGAGATGACATCTTATAGAGCGGCCCATCTGAATGCTCGATATCTTTATCAATCTCTTTATCTTCTGAAGAAAAGGAGGAAGAAGGAGAAACGTCCATTATTCTCGAACTTATTTCTGTAAAAACGATTAGTTTCTACTTTGCTAAGCACTCCTTAATGCTCTTAAGATTTTTTGGAGATGAAGATGTGGATTTAGGTTATTATATAATCAAGGAAGAGAAGAAATTGCAACTAGAAAAATTATTAACGGTTTTTTAAAAAAAATATTTGAAATTATCTAGAGAGAATTATTGAGAGATCATTAAATTTTTAGTTTACTATTATATATATATATATATATATCCTAATTTTTAGAATGTGTTTAATTTGTGAACGAAAGGTCAAATATCCTTAAGTTTAATCAGCATGAATTTAAATTTGAATAAGTGTTCTATAAAAACTATAAGTGATATGGCTATTTCTATATTTTTGCTTTATAAAAATATAAAACTATTTTTATGAATTTTAAATTTACAAATGTGTTTTTTTTTTGTTTTATAAAATCATAATTTCCTAATAATTAAATTAAGTTTAGATATTTGAACTAGTTTTATATAAATAATAATTTAGAAAACTTAACAATTAATTTCTTACTTTTTCTCCAATATTAATTAAAAACGTAATTTAAAAACATTTTTCTGTTCTATTATATATTTTAATTCGTCTGTTTACTTTTCTAAATTTCCCTCCAAACTTGGTAGCCACTATATTCAAACTTAGCCGCTCAAAAAGAAAAGGAAATTAAATAGGAAAAATAAGATTATTGGTTAATGTGTTAACAGACCAAAAGTGTAGTATTAGGTTTTATACTCAAGCTAACACCTAAAAAATTGAGGAAGAAAATTATGTGCTCATAGATTATTAGTTAATGCTTGGAATAGTCTCCTGATGCTTGTAAAGTGGAGTAATAATTCTCTTTCAGAACCTCAAGAAAATGGCCTCAACTGTGTTTTAGGGTTGTGCCTTCAAAACTTCACGAAAACCCTTTGTTAAGGTTTATCAACGTCGTCAATGTTTGTAGAATCACGATTCTACGTAGGATTGATTTGGGGTCAGTATCGGATTGATCGAGATCGGATCGTAGAATCGTATGATCCTACAAAAAATCATTAAAATTTCATAATAAATGATTAATGATTAAAAAATATCTAAAAACTTATTTACATATAAATAGATTACTAATTTTGCATATATATTTAATCATTTACCATCAACATCTCAAATTACATTATTACATATATAAATTTAAATTAACTAGTAATTTAACTATTTAAAAAACTTATTTACATATAAATAGATTATTAATTTCGAATATATATTTAATCACTTATCATAAACACCTCAAATTACATTATTACATGTATAAATTTTATAATTTAACTATCATTCTGGCACAATAGTACTACTACTCAATTATAGTTATATGAAAAAATATAAAATTTCTATTAACACAATAAAAATAATCACAATCAATCTCAAGAATGTTTCCTTGATTTATATATGATCCAATTTAAAAGTCAACAAAGCACCTAATCTACGTAGCAGAAACTATTGAATCCTTTGATTCAAATATGAACACCGGAAATAATATTCTAAAGACTTGTTGACTCCACAGTATATTAGACAATATACATCTAAAAATTCATAATTTTAAGGAAAAGAAATAGTAGAATATTTTAGATTAAAATCTATCTCAAAAATAATTAAACATATGCTTAAATAATCTCAAAATCATACCCTAATTCTGCAAAAGATAATAAAAAAAGATAAAATCTTCTGGTCCAAAAAAAACTTTAAATGATATTTTTTTTAGGATTTGAAACTAGGCGGTAATTATAAATCTCTGAACGAGCTTCGATTTGATATATTATAGGTCTCGTGGTTCAATCCGAGTCAAAAGTTATGATCTTTCAAAATTTCCCACGATTCTGCTCCGATTATGCTCCGATCCTACCGATTCTGTTCCGATCCTACCGATTTTGTTCCGATCCTACCGATTCTGCTACGATCCAACTACAAAAAATGATTCTTCACGATTCTGGATCAATTTGTGCTGCAGAATTGCGATCCTGTACGATCCTATAATTTAGGATTACGATTCTATAAACTATGATTGGGAGGGTGAATTTTTGAGCCGTTCAGAGAGAAGAGTAAGTTGGAACTTGGAAAACATGACAAGCGTACAAATTTGACGCAGACAAAGCGTCAAAGGCGTAGCCAAGGTTGGGCTACACTGGGCTTTAGCCCAGTGTAGCCCAATAAATTCCCACATACCTATCACACTTGGTATTATTATTTTAGCGCTACATTGCACTCCAAGCCCAGTGTAGCCCAATAAATTCTCGCATACCTATCACACTTGGTATTATTATTTTAGGGTTACATTGCACTCCAAGCCCAGTGTAGCCCAATAAATTCTCACATACCTATCACACTTGGTATTATTATTTTAGGGCTAAATTACACTCCAGCCCAATATAGCACAGTCAATTTTTATATAGCAACCACCCCTCAATATTATTTTAGGTAAATATTGGAATAGGTCCTGCGTAAACACTGAGTGATGGAAAAATTTAACTAAGATTAGCCTAAGATGAGTGATGAAACTATTGAACTAAGATTTAGCCCAGGGTGAGGGATGATCCTGGCTACGCCATTGCAAAGCGTCCCATTTTTTACAAAAATAAAATGAAATCAAATAGGTAAATGATGGAATACAAGCTCAAATAAAATAAATGAATTGTTTTCAATATTTCGACTGCTGTTGATTCATTTGATTTGTAGATTTTACACACACAAAAAAAAAAGAAACGCACCTCTACTTATGGTTTTGTTTTGTAAAATGCCTTCTTTTTTGTTTTCTCAAATTATTTTAAGATTAAAATTTTATATATTTTGAAAAAAAAATGTACTAGTCAGTAAGAAAGAGGTATATATAGATTTTTTTTTTTAATTTAAAATAGAATATAAAAAGGTACTTTTGCATAATTATTGTTTCCCTAGACTTGAATTAACTTTTTTGCTTTTATTATGGATATTTAAAGACTGATCTACTC
>JBAMIE010148018.1:0-15565 GCA_037177295.1 Kaempferia parviflora | reverse complement strand
ATTTCACCATAAACATTCTTGAGGTACTCACTGTCTCATAAGACCATGTTAAAATAAATGAGGCAAATAAAAGGGGAATTATAAGACAATCTAATAAGAGGAACATGGAAAAGAATAAGAGTGATAGCAAAAAGGAAATCACTCAAAAAGAGAGAAGATTGATGTGAATTTACATGTTTGTAGAATTCTCTTCCTTGTTAGTCACTTTGTGATCATGCTTTCTAGTTTCAGTAGGAAAATAGTTGCAAGTCTTACTGCCCTCTGAATATGGGCAAAAGTAACACTTAATTTTTACCCAAATGTCTGAATTAGGATTGAATTTTTCGGCCTGATTTTGGTACTGAATTTTTATATTGACATCATTAGTGATTGATCCTTCCACCGTTTCCAGAGATCATTCTAGTTCCAATTCTTCCAGAGAATTATGGTAGAGGAAGTTTCTGTTTATTGGTTTTTTTCTCTTACGAAAAGAAAATGTCAATTTCACTTCCAAATTTCATTACTCCTTTTAATGTTTCTTCTTTTCTTTGTATTCTAATACATATATACATATATTCAGGATATCTTTGGTCTTGTAAGATTCAACCAATCCAAGAAAAAGACCATAAAAATTCTTAAGGATGTCAGTGGAATACTCAAGCCAACAAGGTATGTGGAGAGATTATCTAATTTTTGTCTTTCCAATCATTTAATTATTCATATGAGCGTTATAATTGCTAATCGATCTTTCTTCCTCTTTTAACTCTGAATCTGAGATTAACTGTTTGAAACATCTAAAGAAAGTTTCAGATAAAATATTTTCTACCCAAGAGATTGTATATTCAAAGGAAGATATTGAAGGAAGAACTTTTATTGATAACTAATAGTAGATTGATACAAAATTATTCTTATACTCACAATCACTCAAAACTATTATCACAACATAAAAGAAAAATTCTCAATGCTCCTTTTTTTATATTGATAACATGACTAAACCGTAATATGACTTAATCTAAATCTTTAAAAAATATAATAATAATAATAATAAAAGAGACACTTAACAATTTTTTAGTTTATTCAATAAAGAAAAATTCTAATTGGCCTATTTTAAATTTTATTCTAATAAAACTTTAGTCATCCCTAAAGATAAGGAGAGAGAAAGGTGGTGATTCTTTAATATTTCCTCTTACTACTCTCTTAGTGTATCTTTGTTTACCATGCTAAGTTAGTTGCCTTCTAAAGTCTTTAAACTTTACACCATTAAGTCTTTTAGGGAATATGTCTGCAACTTGGTCTTCAATTATGACACACTCCATCTTAATTCCTCAATCTAGGACTTTCTCTCTCACAAAATGATAATGTACCTCTATAGGTTTGGTCCTTGCATGGAACATCGGATTCTCAATTAAGTGTATAGTTGACTGATTATAAGAATGTAGTTGTACTATGTAATCAATCGATTGAAGAAGATCCTTTATTAGTTGCACAACCATGTATATTTTTGATGCTGGGCAAGATAGTGATTATCCTGAAGGCAGATGAGACGATGGAATTGAGGAGAAGCAAGAAGAGAAAACCAAAAAGACAGAGAAAATCTGCCGTTTGTCAAAAAATGAAACTTTGTAAATAATTGAGAGATGAATTCTCTTAGAACTAAACATGTATTTATATAAACTCTAAACCCAAAGACAAAGAAAAGAAAAAAAAAATTCTAATGTATGGACCTCAATTCTTATCTTGTAAGGAAACTTTTTACTAGAAAAGGAAATTTCTTGACATAAATCAAAATTAACATAATGGGATGCTGATATAGACAAACTATGACCCCATAAATACCATAAATAACAAAATTATCCTAAATACCATAAAAATAAAAATGACTAAACATAATAATAATATCTCTGGATGCTCGAACGAGGACCTAAACATTACTTTTTGGGCATGAAACTTTGGGGTCACAAGTTCTCTAGTAATAAATGTAGATCTCTGAATTCTGCACACATGGTTGCCGATAGAGCCTGATTCGAAGTCCTGAACCAAAAGTTATGACCTATTGAAGTTCAAATGGTCATGTTGGATTGATCCTGCATCAACAATTGAGTTATTGTAGCTACTGCTCGATACTTTGATTCATTACTTGATAGTGATACCGTTGGTTGTATTTTGCTACACCAATCGATAGGTTTCTAATCAAGGCTAAACACATATCCTCTAGTTGAGCGTCTCGTTTCATAATCTCTACCATAGTCAACATCGAAATACCCAATTACTTCTCCTTTTCCCTTTCTTTTATATAATATACCACAATCAATGGTATCTTTGATGAATCTTAGAACTCTTCAAACAACTTCCAAGTGAAATTTCTTTAGCTTCGGCATGAATCTGCTAACTATACTCATTGCACATGATATGTCTGGTCTTATGAGATTGAGATATCGGCTTACATTCTTGAATCTCATACTTTTCTAGGAGATCCTTAGTATATTTCGTTTGCATAAGAAGAGTCCAACGGTAGTTTCTTTAACTTTAAGATGGAGGAAATTCTATAATTCTTCCAAATCTTTCACTTGGAAACATATTGATAAATTGACTTTGATTTGATCAATCTCTACTTTGTCATCTCTTTTGATAATAAGATCATCTACCGGACAATTACTATTGTCAACTTACCTCCTTGAGTTTTTACAAATACATTGGAGTCCGATGGTGCCATCAAGTAATCACTTTGAATCAAGAACTCTGCTATCTTTCTATACCAAGCTCTTGGAGCTTACTTCAAACCATAAAGTGCTTTCTTTAATTTGCACACAAAATTTAAGCGAGTCTTTCTCTCAAATCCTTGAGGTTGCTTGATATATATCTCTCGATCCAGTTTTCCATGCAAAAGTGCATTCTTCCCATCCATATGCTAGAGCTTCTAATCTTTACAAGCAACTAGAACATGTACTGTTGTAATCTTTGCAACTAGACTAAATGTCTCCTCATAGTCTACTCCATTTTTCTGTGAGAAGCCTTGAGCCACCAATCGTGCCTTGTATCATTCTATTGATCCATCAAGATGACTCCTTACTTTATAAATCCATTTGCATGTTATTGTTATTGGCTTTACATCTCTAGGCTTTGGTATCAAATCCTAAGTTTCATTTTGTTTCAGAGCATCAATTTCTTCTTCAATAGCTTTTCTCCATTCGTTGCTTGAGGATGCTTCTTCATATGTATTTGGTTCTTTTACTTTATTTTCATTAGTAAGCGCAACATTTGCATACTTTGGATTTGACTTTCTTTGCCTTTTTGATCTTATTAAATATGACCTAGTTTACTCTTCTTCATCTGCATGGATTTCTTCTAGTTGACTTGGTCTTCCTTCTTTTTCAATTTGTGATATATTCCTATTTTCCAAGGAGACTGTCTTCTCATATGATTTGCCACTAGTTGTTTGAGCTGACATAATGTAAACAGATTCTAACTTTCATCCCACTATGAGTGGTGTGCTAGTCAGCTTCACTTTGATAAACTTTTACATTCTTTGGCTTGAACACAACGTAGTTTCATGCGATGTTAGTTGTGACACTGATATGAGGTTTTTCTTCATCCTAAGTACAGGAAATACATTCCCCAACTTTACTTGGTTTAAATTTAGTCATGGTACCACCATCGTCTTGCCAACATGAGTTATTAGTAACTTTGAGTTGCTTGCCATGACAATAACTCGCTTCTTTTGTACTCTAACATATTTGATAATTTTTCTTTATCTCCTATCATATGGTTGGATCATCCACAATCTATTATCCAATCATCATTATAGTTAATAGAATCATATTCACTTATAATTGTGTGTTCTTCCTCTAACTTAATTGTGCGAGAGGGAATAAAATTATTAGAATTACTTGTAATTGGCTCAAAAATAGCACATTATTTCTAAAAATCCCATTCATCTTCATTTTTGAACTTGGGGAGGGGAGGATGTTGCAACATTTCCTTCTGCTCTATTAATTATATCGACAATCTCTAGCATAGTGACATCTTTTTCCACAATTGTAGCACTGATTATTCATTTTGAAACTTGCCTTTTCCTCTGGCTAGTAATCATTTTTGTGTGCCCCCTTTTTGCCAACTCCTTTGTTGATAGTTATGGCATTCACCTTTCTTTGATTCTCCTCCATTTCTTGATCTCTCAATGATAGAAGTCTTACCCTTCGTATTACTTTAGAGAGCTTTCTCTTCTTCGATGATTAAAACTCTAAACATTTGTTTTTCCAATGCCTCTTGATTGGCTAACACATTTTCTATCTCATCCAACATCGGTTCTTTAGACCATCCATGACTTGTTGTGAGTAGTGCATTAAATTCGGAATGCAACCCATGAACAATAATCCTCATCCTTGTGTCCGCAATTTGATTTTGAAGATCTAATTTTGAAATTTGTTGACATAAAGCTTTAACTTTGGTAAAATATTCACTCACCATCATATCATGTTGCGAGATTGATAATAGTTCGTTCTCAACTTGATGTAGCTTAGCATTATTTGTCCGAGCAAGATTAGCAAGAGTGTCTCAAGCCTCTTTAATTAGGTGTCACATCTTTGATGTGTTATAGCCAATCTTCCTTGATAGATATCGATAAAGTGTACATTACTTCACAAGTTTTGATCTTTGACCTTTTAAAATCATCTTGATTTACTATAAGTGATATCTCATAGCCCCCAACAACTCTCACAAATCTTACTAAGCAAATAAAATTGCATACGAGTACTCCAAGTGATATTATTATTATTATTATTATTATTATTATTATTATTATTATTATTATTATTAAAATTTTCAAGACCACTTAAAAAATTATCATATCCACCATATTGACATGGGTGTCAGCTATGATTAGCCAAGTCTAATCCCAGATCAATAAACTTCACAGTCCTTGAGTGTGAACTAGTGACGTCTCCACGTAAACACAATCCTTGATCTCTTGAAGTCCTTGGTAATTGGTCCTTGACCGTTGGTTTGATATACTTGTTGATTCAAAGGAAGAAATTGAAGGAAGAACTTTTATTAACGACAAATAGTAGATATTGATACAAAATTATTCTCTCCAACTGAAAAAAAAACAAACTCTCAACGCTCCTTTTCATATATTGATAACATGACTTAGTCTAAACCCTAATATGGTTTAATCTAAATCTTTAAAAAAAAATAATAATAATAAAAGAAAGGATGAGTAACATTTTAGTTTATTTTATATAAAGAAAAATAAAACTCTAGTTGTCCCTAAAGATAAGGAGAAAGAGAGAGAGAGAGCTAGTGATTCTTCAATAGAGATTTTACTTGCCACAAAATTTCATTGATTCTATTATATATTGATTATAATTATCATCCAGGAAATTCCTAGAGAAGATGTATAGCTTTAGATAGGATACGTGGTTTCCTGAAAATATGGGAATGGACCACCATTGGAAGAAAGTCACATATTTTATTCAAATCCATTTCAAATTTATGAGTTTTTTTTATATATTCAGCATCAAGCTCCTTAATAGCAACTATTACTGTTTAGTGCTTCTTATGAAAACAACTTACGATGATTTCATACATCAAGCATGGGAAGTGAATTTTTTACTGGTATTGGCACTTTAGCATGTATACAAAGAGGCTTCTAAATGCTCAAATTATGAATCATCATGAGAAGTATAACTCATTCTTCAATATCTATTCAACTCTCAGAATGACATTGCTGCTTGGGCCTCCAGCCTCAGGGAAAACAACACTATTGCTTGCACTTGCTGGGAAACTTGATAAGAGACTAAGGGTACTTTTTATCTTCTGCTTTGTCTTATTTTGCATGGATATACAATTTTTTTTATATTTTTTTTATGAGCATCCACATACGTTTTTGCATAATGTTTATTAATCTTTTTTGTTTTTATTGCAGCCATGGGGTAAAGTCACATATTGTGGCCATGAACTCTCAGAATTTGTTCCTCAAAGAACATCGGCTTACATTAGTCAGTTGGACATTCACAATGGTGAGATGACAGTCAGAGAAACATTGAATTTCTCAGCAAGATGTTTAGGTGTGGGATCAAGGTATGAAATGTTATCAGAATTGTCAAGACGAGAGAGAGATGCAGGAATTAAACCAGATCCTGAGATTGATGCGTTCATGAAGGCTGCTGCAGTTGAAGGACAAAAAACTAATGTATCAACTGACTACATTCTAAAGGTTCATGCCTATAACTTTGCAATGTAATTCATGATTTCTCAATTGTTGTTATTTGCTATATATAATTCTTGAAATATTGGACAATAGGTACTTGGTTTGGATATATGTGCAGACATCTTGGTAGGTGATCAGATGCGACGAGGCATTTCTGGGGGGCAAAAGAAACGAGTGACAACGGGTAATTTCTTTGCTAGGAGAATATGAATACATCGGTTGTCATTCACTGACCTTTATTAAATAGATTGGCCCTTTTAGCCCAGATACCTCTTCAAATTGGTTCCTTCAATTATATGTGGGTGTCATTTTCAAAACAAAGAGTATATGAAAAACTATATACTTCATTGAAACTTATGCAACACTAAATTAGATGGTGAATATCCTTATCTTTGTTTACATCTCAAGTTATCACCGTCTTAAAGAAAAATACTATAAAAATCATTAATCTCTCTAAGATTAGATATTAAAGTATCCCCTCGCATGATGTTTATCTTCAAATTTATAGGCCATTAGGCTTGAAGGAAATTCATATAGAAAGAAAGTGTAATTTTCATCCTTTCACTTCATTTCTTTTGACATATTTGACCTTTTTCGTCTTTGGTTTTGTTTGTTCTAAATGTATTCATCTTTAGTAACCTCAACTTCATGATTTTGGTTGCAGGAGAGATGCTAACTGGGCCTGCACGAGCACTCTTCATGGATGAAATATCAACTGGACTTGACAGTTCTACTACCTTTCAAATAATAAAGTTCATTAGGCAAATGGTTCATGTCATGGATGGGACAGTGCTTATATCTCTCCTTCAACCTGCACCTGAGACATTTGAACTTTTTGATGATGTTATTCTATTATCAGAGGGTCAAATAGTCTATCAAGGTCCTCGAGAGCATGTTGTTGAGTTCTTTAAATTTGCTGGCTTTAGATGTCCTGAAAGGAAAGGAGTTGCTGACTTTCTTCAAGAGGTAACTTCTTTGAAGGATCAAGAACAATATTGGTACAATAAGGAGAAACCATACCGTTTTATTTCAGTGTCTGAGTTTGTGGAGCTTTTTAAGCAATTTCATGTCGGGCAAGAACTATATGCAGAACTTAGTATTTCTTATGATAAATCTAAAGCACATCCTGCCGCACTGACAACACAGAAATATGGCATTTCTAATTGGGAACTTCTTAAAGCATGTTTATCCAGGGAGTGGTTGTTGATGAAAAGAAACTCTTTTGTCTACATTTTCAAGACAACCCAGATAACTACACTTTCTTTAATAGCCATGACTGTGTTTCTAAGAACTAAAATGCATCATGAAACAATCCCCGATGGCAACAAATTTTATGGTGCACTCTTCTTCACTTTAACCAATGTGATGTTCAATGGAATGGCAGAACTGGTGATGACCGTTGAGAAGCTCCCTGTGTTCTATAAACAAAGAGATTTCTTGTTTTACCCTGCTTGGGCTTTTGGCATTGCATATTATCTCCTCAGGATCCCTCTTTCTTTCTTGGACACTGGAATTTGGATCATACTTACCTATTATGTGATTGGTTTTGCCCCTGCTGTAAGCCGGTAAAAACTTAACTTTTTCCCTATTATTTTTTGAATACTTTTCTTTAATGTTTACCACTTAAGGTACTCCTATAGTACCTAAGATACATTTAATGGCTGCAACTTCTGTTTTCCCATGACATGATATATTTAGGTTAATTTTAAATCAACATTCTCTTAATTTTTTTCCTAATATGTTAGGTTCTTCCGCCAGTTCCTAGCACTTCTCCTTATACATCAGATGGCTCTTGGCCTGTTCCGCTTCATTGCTGCAGTGGGAAGAACCATGGTTGTAGCCAATACATTTGGAACATTTGCTTTGCTTATTGTTTTTGTGCTAGGAGGCTTTGTTATTTCTAAAGGTTTGAAAACTTCTAACTAATAATTCTTTTCTTGTTTCCTCATAAATCGTATCATGTTCTTGATAATTTACAATTTTGGACCGATATATTGAGACTGAAGTTAGCATTTGATTTTTATATATGTGAGCAGATGACATCAAATCCTGGTGGATATGGGGTTTCTGGAGTTCCCCCTTAATGTATGGGCAAAATGCTATTGCTATTAATGAGTTCCTTGATCCAAGATGGGGTGCAGTAAGGTTCTATCACTAATTTTTTTTTCTGACTGCTATATGCATTACGATACCTAATGCTTGCGTTCCACATACTTGCTGCAGCCAAATAATGACACCAACATCGATGCATTGACTGTAGGAACTGCTATACTTAAATCTAGAGGAATGTTTTCCCGTGGCTATTGGTATTGGCTTGCTATTGGGGCTCTCATCGGATTTATTATTCTGTTCAATGTATTATTTGTCCTTGCGCTCACCTACTTGAATCGTAAGTTGTCAATGTTCACTAGAATTTCAAATTTTTATTTCGTTACTTGATCATTTCTATCATGTGAGAAAATTTTCCTTATTTGTAGCTTTGGCAAGCGCACAAAATGCAATTGTTGATGAGGAATCTAGTAAGAAAAAGAAAACTTCATCAATAGTAAATAGAAGGATTGAAATGATCGAAGAAAGTATCGCACATTCTGATCCACAGGATTTATCAGGTCAGATTACATTATCACATTTGTCCTTTTTTTTTTCTTTTTTTTTGGCACAATGTTTAGTATTTTGATTATGGACTCACAATATGAGAAGTTTTTAAAATAAAATCTTATAATAAGATAATACCATCACCTGATTTCATTCCCTACTTAATCTTGTTTAAGTACCATCCTAGTGTTCTTGTCCCACATGGTGCAAATCTTGGTTTGGCGTATGGCTTTGGACTGTCACCGTCTAGCATATAACCAAACAGTCACATTGGTCTATCTCTGATTAGGCAATCAAATGAGATGTACCCGTTGCTTTCTTCAAGCTATGTCATAACTTTAAATAATTTTAATTCATTTCAATTTTATTTTATTATCTTAAAGTGTTTTAGTTTTGTCTCCCCCAGAATCAGCAAGGAGAAACAACTCTGAAACTTTTAGCGCTTCAGTCCATTCAGCAAAGAGAGGAATGGTTTTGCCTTTCCAGCCTCTTTCTCTTGCCTTCAATCATGTGAACTATTATGTTGACATGCCTGCTGTAAGTAGATCTAACATATGTTATTTTCCATTTTGATGCAACGACTTTATCCAACAGAACCTCTATAAAGCTCTTAGTTTTTTTCTCCCGCACTCAGTTTTTCTAGATTGGAATTAATTAATCAAAACTTTTTTTATTTGAATGAATAGGGTCATTATTGGCTGGGGTTATTGTAGTATCTTCGCTTTTTTGTAATCTTTTATGGCTAATTAATCCTGAACAAGTACCTTCGGTTGGATCATATAATCTTTATCTAATTTGATAAATAGATTCTCTCCTTTGGATAAAAAAAATCTAAGAGCCTGGAAATAATCTTTATGATCAATTTCTTTAGGTTATGTTTGTATGAGAGTAGTCTAAACTCCTTGCATTTAAAAAATAAAAGGATTTGAATATGATAGTGTTTATAAATTTCTAGATTTCAACATTTTTTTTTGTTTCAACTAATTTCAAAATCAATGATGACAACCTATGAGATCAATTATAAAGTTTTCATATTCATTCAACTCCTCCAAATTTATTTTCTATCCAAATATGATCTTAATAATTTTTATAGTATCAGATTCCTCAATGGTCTCTTGTTTTTGAATAAGATACAAACATATAACTAAACTTGTTCCATTTAGTAATTGCACTTTACTATGCATTAGAGGGGGAAAAAATGAAAAGAACCAAAAATCATATTTGTTTCTCATCAGGAAATGAAGAGACGAGGAATTGAGGAAGATCGTCTTCAATTACTATGTGATGTAAGTGGTGCATTTAGGCCTGGAGTTTTGACTGCATTGGTTGGAGTAAGTGGAGCCGGAAAGACTACATTGATGGATGTTCTGGCTGGAAGAAAAACTGGTGGTTATATAGAAGGGAGCATTAGTATTTCTGGTTATCCTAAAACTCAAGAGACGTTTGCTAGGATAAGTGGTTACTGTGAACAGAATGACATTCACTCGCCATATATGACTATTTATGAATCACTTGTTTACTCTGCTTGGCTGCGTCTTGCACCTGAAATTGACAAGCAGACACGAATGGTATGTCGCAATTTATGCTTTCACAGCTTCATCTTTTGTAAGATTTCTAGTTTCCATTTGAACATTTGAATATTGCCTTTTTTTAGTTTGCACCAACCGTCTATAGATATTTAGGTTTGTCATTCCAAATTTTCTCTAAATTCTTCCTGCACGTAAGTTCTTTTTTGATCGACAATTTAACAGGACTAACAACAATTTAATTGTAGATGTTTGTGGAAGAGGTTATGGAGTTGGTTGAACTTGACACTTTGAGAGATGCTCTAGTTGGAGTTCCGGGGGTTGATGGTTTATCAACTGAGCAACGAAAAAGACTCACAATTGCTGTTGAGCTTGTTGCAAATCCTTCCATCATATTCATGGATGAGCCAACATCAGGACTTGATGCAAGAGCTGCAGCCATAGTTATGAGGACAGTTAGGAATACAGTGGATACAGGACGCACCGTTGTTTGTACGATCCACCAGCCAAGCATAGATATTTTTGAAGCTTTCGATGAGGTTCTCACTTCCTCTTGGCTCATGAATTTTGATCCAATGTAGTTTTGTATGTTGATGCAACATTCTTTCTTGAAATGAGTTATTTACTTTTTGTATCTAGCTACTTTTGATGAAAAGGGGAGGCCAAGTTATTTATGCGGGCCCTCTTGGTCACCACTCCCACAAGCTTATTGAATATTTCGAAGTAAGTTTCCAATCACTTAATGATTTTTGAAGTGTTTGATAATTTAATTAATTAAAACTTATTTCAAAATTTTGTATATTTTCATTCATAAAATACAATAATAAATTAATTTGAATAGGTGCAAGATATAATCATGTAGAAAGTATTCATAGAATGAATTAATTTTAGGAATTATATTCTACTGAATTTTGAGTTTCTGGTTCATAAAAGAGACAATCTTGTAGACAATTCCAGGTGTACCAAAGATTGTAGAAGGTGTGAACCCTGCAACATGGATGTTGGAAATAAGTACTCCCCAAGTTGAGGCTAGCTTGAATATAGACTTTGCTGAAATTTATTCGAATTCAGAACTTTATATGTGAGTATAAGATATATATTTTATTAAAATATATTACAATGAAAAACATTTTCCTTATGGATCAACTTTGTTGTTCAGACAAATTCAAGAACTTATCAAGGAATTGAGCATTCCACCACAAGATTCTAAGGATTTATATTTCCCTAAAAAGTACTCCCAGAGTTTTACTACTCAATGTCAGGCTTGCTTTTGGAAACAATATTGGTCATATTGGAGAAACCCACAATATAATGCTGTCCGATTTTTCTTGACAGTCATCATAGCCTTAATATTTGGCACGATGTTTTGGCAGATGGGAGACAAGACGTAAGATTTCTAACTTTTAAATTATTTTTTTTTTGTTGCACTTTTCTCTCCGTATCACTATATGAATTGCAATACTTTTTTAGTAGCATAAGAAGAAACTTCTTTTATAGACCAACTAAAAAGGTTAATATTAGTCTACTTTTCATGGTGTTCTTAATCAAAGCTTACTTGCTTCTAAATTCAAAATTTCTGGAGAAATATTAACAAACCAAGTGATATTTTCTTTATTGAGGAAAAATCAAAGTTTAATTGGTACATTTTGGTATTGAAGTTTTCTATATCAACTTGTAGACAATGTTTTCCTTTTAAGTATTCTTTAATCTTCATAATCATAACTTACAATTTCCTCATCTATTAAACATGAACAGTTCAACTCAACAAGACGTTTTGAATCTAGTTGGAGCTTTCTATGCTGCGGTCTTTTTCCTTGGTTCTAGCAATTCTATCAATGTGCAGCCTGTTGTGGCTGTTGAGAGAACAGTCTTCTATCGTGAAAGAGCGGCCGGGATGTACTCAGCCATGGCCTACGCATTTGCTCAAGTAAGTCTTTAAAGAGTAAATTATGAGACTATACTTGCTCATTCTATAAAAAACTGAAAGAAGTAAAGTATGAATGGTGATATAATATTGAAACATGGATGTAGAAACTTGAAAAGTTATTTAATTTTATGGATGGATTTGTTAGTGCTTAATGAAAATATTAGTTATAAGTAAAAGAAAAGATCAGATTTCAGAGATACCAAAGAGTTACTAAATAATTGTAAGTTAAAAATTCCAATAGTAC
Organism: Kaempferia parviflora; assembly: GCA_037177295.1. NCBI lineage: Eukaryota > Viridiplantae > Streptophyta > Magnoliopsida > Zingiberales > Zingiberaceae > Kaempferia > Kaempferia parviflora. Next base: position 3,086 of record JBAMIE010148018.1, on the reverse strand, counting down.
TCCTAATGTGCTAAAAGTTACCAGTTCTTTCAAGTTCTAGTAATTATTTAAGTGGTTGATCTATTGCTTAATGGTGCTAAAGTACCAATTCAACATGGGTAGGACTGATTGCGCTTCATTAGATGAAGAAGAAAGCACAAAAAGGCAAAAACGAAAGAAAAAAGGAAAATATATACACCATTTATCTGGTAGTAAATATGTATAAAGTGCAAATGGACTAGTTCCTTGTTGATTGCTTTTGCAGTTTTTTTAGTAGAACAACAAAAATTACTGATTCTGTGGCTATAGTTGTGAAATTATTTCTTTAGTAATTATATGCTGTTTACTTGACAGGCAAAAATTAACAAAGAAAATTATTCCACATCTTCCTTTGAAGTCTAGTGCTTGCATATATTTAACTTGGAAAGATAGTATTAATAATTTCATTCATTATTCTAGAGCAATTTAATTTTCTCAAAAAAACAGAGAGATTCTTATAATTTTTGCTTTTACAGGTGAGCATTGAGGCACTATACATACTTGTTCAGGGATTCATCTATACAATTCTCCTTTTCTCGATGATTGGCTTTACTTGGCATGCGGAGAACTTCTTCTGGCTCTTCTACTTCATTGTAATGTCCTTTACCTACTTTTCTCTTTATGGTATGATGGCTGTGGCACTTACACCCACCCACCAAGTTGCCGGTATCGTGTCTAGTTTCTTCTACAACTTCTGGAACTTGTTCTCAGGCTTCCTGATTGCACGACCGGTAAGTGATTACGTATCTCAGAGGATGCATGGTTCCTGAAGAGATTGTTCCTTCGTGATGTTGATATCTTGTTGGCACATTTGCAGGATATTCCTATATGGTGGAGGTGGTACTACTGGGGAAATCCAGTATCTTGGACAATTTATGGTGTCATAGCATCGCAGTTGGGGAAAAAGGGGGGCACCGTTCAGATTCCAGGAGAACATGATAAACCACTTACAGAATACTTGAAAGATAACCTGGGTTATGAGTATAGCTTTGTTAAGTGGGCAGCATTAACTAACTTGGGCTTTGTCATCATGTTCTTTTTTGTCTTTGCATATTCTATCAAGTTCCTCAACTTCCAAAAGAGATAGATAAATTCTTCGATTTGATACTTTTGATGAAAGGACAAAAGGAATAAAAAGTGTTTGCAGAAATCACAGTTTCCCTTGGTAATAAATTAAGTCCTTCAGCTGAAGCATACTCTCGAATGTTAATGAGTATAATTGTGTCTTATTGTGAAGTTACTTTTCTTGAACACTATTTTTAAAATATCTATATTTTGCGTATACGTTTAGCTTTTAAGTGTGATCTCAAGGTGATGCAGCGGGCACTATTGAATCCGTTGATTTATGCATGAATATCTAAAGTAATATTCTAAAACCTATTGCTTCAGCAAAATACCAAAATATAGGAAAGTAAAACTTGTTCCGAAGGAGGAGACGGTGGTTGAAAATTAATATGGATCAAAACTGTCTCAAAATAATTAAACAAGCATTTAAATGAACCCAAAGCCCTAACTTCCAAAAGACAGAAATTGCCACAATATAGTAAATAGCAAAAATTATGAAAATTACTGAAAATAGTAAAAAAAAAAAAAGAAAGATATTCAAGCCTGTGAAAATGCCTTAAATGTTGTTTTTTTACCTGAAAGTGGTTGGTTAAGGGTTCCACCCAAAAATAAATATAGATCTCTGAACGAGATTCGATTTAGTGCATATTTTCCATTTTGACACTCGACTCAAAAGTTATAGCCTCTAGAATTTTGCTTTGTCATTCTAGCATCATTCTCCCCGGGGTAGATAAAATTCGCCCTTGAATTGTTGGCCACATTATCATCAAAGAATCACCATGGAAAGCAATCAAATGCTTAACATTAAAAACATCGACAGTATGAATATGATGAGGCAGCTTCAAATGATACACACTACGGTTTATCTTCTCAATAATCTCGATCGAACCAATCTTCTTGGCTGATAATTTGTTATAATTCCCAACGGCAAAACGATCCTTAGTTAAAACTACCCACGCAAAGTCACCAACATCAAACTCCAAGTGTTGCAACTTTTGGTCTGCTTTGTGTTTGTACTTGGAATTAGAGATGGACAGATGTTCATGTGCTATTTTATGGATGTCTGATAAGCAATTCATGAAGCCAACTGCTTTACCATGGATCGTAGTCTTGCTCCATAATGACAACAAATTGAGTGGGCCACGAGGCTGAGTCAAATAAACCACTTAAAATGGGCTGAAACTAGTATTGCAATTCACTGCATGGTTGTGAGAAAATTTCGTCTGACATAGCTTTTGTTCCTAACTTTTCACATGATCACCTACCATGAAGTGTAATAAATTGTCAAGCAACCCATCCACAACCTCCGTATGTCTTCCTATCTGAGTGTGATAGACACTGCTAAAATTCAACTGTGTATTTACCATCTTCCACTTGTTGCGCACAAAATGGCTAAGGAAATTAGTGTCCCAATCTGAAATAATGGATGTCAGAAGGCCATGAAGACGATAGATATCCCAAAAGAATAATTGTGCCACATTAACAACATCTACAATCTTCTTGTAAGGAATAAAACGAACCATCTATAATGACAACAATTATGGAATCCCTACATCGCTCGGTACATGGAAAACCTAGTACAAAATCCATGCTAATGTCAACCCAAGGCTAAGAAGGGAATGGCGGTAGCATGTATAGTCTTACATTGGTGGCTGCGCCCTTAGATATTTGACAAATTTTGCACCGCTGCACATACTTCTTGACCTCTCGCCGCAAAGTAGGCCAAAAGTAGGAAGTCTGAACAACTTACAACATTCTATACCTACCAACGTGCCCCTCCTGTGCAATTTCTTAATTGTCTGCAAGTGAAGATTACAATATGGAATGTGTAACTGATTGCCTTCAAATAGAAATCCATCGTGTAGTAAAAATCATATATGTTCTCTTCCCAACTTGTACATCTTGAAGTATTACAACAAAATAAAGATTAGTAGAAAGCAAATCATGAAAAGAGTCAAAACTTGGCCCCTTAACCTGCATAATAACTAGTAGATTGCGACTCA
>JBAMIE010147805.1:0-15566 GCA_037177295.1 Kaempferia parviflora | reverse complement strand
CTAAAATAAAATAAAACTATACCATTTTTGGAACTATACATAAAACATCAGCTTCATGCACCAAAATACACTAATAAACAATAGCAGTCATATTGAAAATTAAAAGTATGAAACGTAATATAGCATTTGGCGAATGGATTGGTTGTGCAAAATTTGACCTTGAAATTAATAACTAGATTTGAGGGGTTAACTCAATTGATCAAGATATGTCATCACAATAAGTAATATTATTCTATAAGATTTGATTAGTCTTAGCCTCATCAAGTGATTTGTTTTTTTTTTTTTTTTTTTTTTTTTTTTTTTGAATTGGAAATTAAAGCCTATCCTTGTCATTAAATATAGTGACAAAATAACTTAAAAATAAATAAGAGGATTAAAGTTTAAATTTTAATAAGAATAGATATTTTAGAGGTCTAAATGTATATAAATTGTGCTCCAAATTTATTTGGATGAATGAAAGAAAAGCCCTAGAATTAATCAGTCAAGCTTAGTTAACTAAATTATTTTTAAAAAATTAAAAATCTTATCCCTAATTGATGATATCAATCAGCTACTTACTATATAAAAATATTGTAATTTATATGCAAAGAGGAATGACAACAGGAGAAACGTCTCTTTGGCAACAATTCATTTTTTAATACTTTGACGATTCATCATCATCTGCAGGTATGGTGCGATGGTAAGAGATAGAATGGGCTCCCATGGATGTTTGATTTTTCTTAGGGCATATTATATGTCCGGGGTGTCCGGACCATTCATGATATTGAGCTATTCGTTAGGACCCATATGCGATTTTAGAAATCAAGTTGAAATTTTTAATTGCCAAAGAAAATGACTACATTAGGACCCATTTAGAATTAATCCGACGAAGACTATGCTATTCGTAGGATCCATTAATGGGAAATCTTCGTCAGACTAGACCGATCACCTCTTCTTTCACAAGGAACTCCATCTAGATTGACGGAGAGTAGTCTAAGTAAGCATCAAGTTGAGATTTTGATCAAGCTGCAAGCTTATTTTCACAAAAATCTGGTCAGCCATTATGCCTAATTCAGATAAGTTCAGAGCAGCGTCCATATGGGAAAACTAATTCTTAGAAGTGGAATTTCAAACGAAATAATTTGCAGGTAGACCACTTTTTTCACAGAGAAATTGAGGTGAAATTGAAGGGAAAAGGAAAGTAGTAAGGCTTGCTTCAAACTATCAGCTCACTTAGTTTCATATAATATTTAAAATATAGCAGCACATGCTTTATTTTGCAAATAACAATAACAGTACAGATTCTCAAGCCACACAGCTAGAAAACAACTACCAAGAGGAGTAATAGCCACATAAAACGTAGGAATCAAACAACACTCGTCTCTCTTATTTTGAATTTACAAGTTGCTCGCTGAAGTCCCAAAGCTTCGTTGCTAATGCTGCATCCCTGGCCATGTCGCTCGGTTTCTCCTCGTTTGAGTCGGCAAAGTACTTCCCACTCACGCCCTTCAGGGTAGGATGCACTGCCACATAACATGAGGTTGCTGCTCCCTGTAATTGTGAAGATGCAAAGTGTTGGGGCTCCACAGTTGTTTGAACAAATTCTATCAAGTATACAAGATTATTCAGCAAGTTTGACAAACCTGAGGTATGTTCTTCCACAAAACGCAGGTGACAGTTTTCAGCACAGCTGAAAGCAAAAGCAACAAATTTGAAATCTCAGCTCAAATATGGAGTAGTAAGTAGATCAGCAATGAATTTGAAGGTTTAAGTAGCATACCCATGAAGACGGGAGAATGTTTTCCCAAGTTTGTCCTAACCAGACCAGGATGAACAGAATTTGCTGTGACATTTGCACCTTCTGCCTGTTAATCATGAATTTGTATGCTATGAGATAAATTTCTTCTTTCTTTTTACAAGCAGCATCTGTTCTAGACCAGTAGAAGTACCTTCAAGCGCCGCGCGAGCTCATTGGAGTGCAAGATGTTTGCCAATTTGGACTGCCCATATGCCAATATATCATTGTATCTGGAAATTAAAGCAGATGGAAACCATCAATTGATTGAATGGAAGAGAACACTAAAATCTTGTAGGCATGAAAAATTGAAAATCCATATGCCTGACTCAGACTGCTAGTCATCACTTACGCCTTCTTGTCATTGAGTTTATCAAACTTGATTCCTTCACTATAAGGTCCAATGTGAGCTACCGAGGATAGATTCACGATGCGGCCTTCAATCCCCGTCTTCGCTGCTGTAGTTTTCATTTTCTCAAGAAGAAGATTTGTCAACAAAAAGTGACCTGAAATTGGAAGGACCATGTTAAACTCAAAATCCAGATGAATAATACTTTGGACGAAGAAAAGCTGATCTGGGAAGTCAAGAATCACACCAAGATGATTAGTGGCAAACTGCATCTCCACACCATCCTCAGAGAGTTGGAATGGGCAGTACATGATACCAGCGTTGTTACTGAAAACAAATTGAATATGTGAGATTTGGCACAAAAGATTGACAGTACATGTGACACAGAGCAGGAGATCCATACAGCAACTTACATCAAGACATTGAGAGGCAGATCCATTGCAAGGAATTTGTCGGCGAAGGCTCTGACAGATCTGAGTGAGCTAACATCAATCTGTATGATGTCAACTCTAGCAGGTGAGATCTGGCCCTGTAGAATCCTTTCCTTCACATTGTTGGCAGCTTCCAAGTTCCTTGCGCCGATGATGACATGGGCTCCTCGGAAAGCCAACACCCTCGCAGTCTCGGCTCCAATACCACTGCTTGCACCTGGATTTCAAGAAGAATCTCATCAATGCCATCGAGATTGATTTTTTTTTTTTTTTTCCGGCAACAAGATCTGGTGTGAAAAAAAATTCAGATCTTTACAGCAAACAGAAAATTTTCCCAAAATCTGTTGGTTTTAACTAGTAATCATTTCTCATGACCAACTCCTCCAGAATTAGGGATGGAATGCGGAAGATTAAGAAAACATAACCGAGAGGGACGGAGGGCAAACCGGTGATGATGACGGTGAGACCGGAGGCGTCAATGCCTTTGGTGACCTCCTCGGCGGTGTTGCTGGATCCGAATCCGCTGGGGCCTTTAATGCCGGTGGCTTCCCTGAAGTAACCCATGGCTTGGGGTCGGAGTAACCTTGAACAAAGAAGAGAAACAGCAAGAAGGCGATGAAGAGGACGAGATGTGATCATGTGAAGCAACAAGGATAAGATTATTTATAGCACTTCCATTGACTTAAAATTTGACAAATTGTTGGAAGAAACGCGCAAGTTGCTAAAAAATAAAACAAACAAACAAACTTATTTGATCCTCTATAATTTGCTATTTATTATTCTAATCCTCAGAATTTCTAATATTAATTTTTAGTTTTATGACACAAAATAAAAAATAATAGTCTCTCCTTTGTAATCTAACATTTTCTTCGACTATCATTTAATTTGATTATTTTGTATTTTTGCTATACGCATCTTCAATTAAAGAATCATGAGCGTGATTTTAAAAGGTATTCATTGATGGATGATTCCAACCGAAAATTGACTGAAGCTAGAAGCATCTAAGAGAAGCTTCTGATCCTCTTCGTCTTCCTCTACTGACCAATTAAGTTTTGATGAAAATTTAGAATACCTGATTCTAGTAATTATTGATCACTAAAATAGTTTATTAGAGAATTATTAAACTGCATTCCGAAAATAATAAAACATTGAATAAGTATATTGTGATGCAAGATATATATATATATATATATATATACACACGAATCTGTTAACCTGCGCGTCGCACAGACGCAACTGTGCGCGCAGGTTAACAGCCGGTTTCCGTTGTTTTTTTTATAATTGTGATATTCTTAAGCTTTTTTAATAAAAATTTAATATTTTATAAATATAAATTATAAATACCCGATTATATCCATAAAAAACTAAAATTGGTTCATTTTTAATTTTTTTTAACTTAATATTATAATTTAATTAGGAAGTCTAAACCCTATAATTATTTTTTTAAAAAACTTTTTACCCATAGGGTTCACACGTTCTAATTGATTTATAGTATTCAAACGGTAAAATTTTAAGATTTTACCATTAGGGTTCATGCTTTCTAATTTAGTTATAATATTATGTTTTTTAAAGAAATTTACAATGAATAAATTTTGATATTTATGGGTATAATAATAAATTTAGGGTTATATTTAAATAAATATTAATTTTTTAAATTATTAAAAAAATGGTCAAAGATGAAACCTGCGCGCGCATAGTCGTGCACTGTACGGCGCGCAGGTATATATATATATATATATGCTAATAATATATTAATCATGTATTCTCAGTCAAAATGATGGTGAATTAACTCTTGTACAATAAATTAAAGGAGATTAAGGAGTACAAAATCCCTACAAAGTCAAGGGAATTTGGGTTGGAAATACGAAGGAAAAAAATGGTAGATGGAAGGAGAATGAGATATTAATTTCACATTTAAAGTAAGTAGCTCGAAGGTTGGCTTATAATGCATCATAACAATTAAAGTAGGGTTGTAAATGAATTGAATGTTCGTGAACAAGTTTAGTATTTAGTTTGGTAAAAACTTGTTTATGCTTGTTCAATTCACATAAGATCGATTAAATAAACAAACTTGAACAGCTTGTTAAGCTAAAAAGACAAGCTTGAACACATATGCGTTCGGCTCGTTAATTTTCGTGAACAGCGTTCGTGAAGAACGTTCATGAACAGTGTTCGTGAACAGTATTCGTGAACCATGTTCATTAATAAAACTCTTATTAATATGTTAATTAAATATTTTTTTAAAAAAAATAAACAAACAAGTTTAAGTTTACAAGCTTCAAACAATCAAATAAGTTTGGAATGAGAGCTCGATAATATCCAAACGAACCAAGCTCAAGCCAAGCTTGAATTGAAAGCTCGATAACATCTAAATGAACAAGCTCAAGCCAAGCTCAAACCAAGCTCAAGCTCATCAAAAATTAACCAAGCCAAGCTTGAACACTAATTTCAAAAGCTTGGTTCATTTTAGGCTCGGCTCGGCTCGGCTCGGTTACCTTATCAAACAAGCTTGAACACCTCAAAGCTTGGCTCGGCTCGGCTCGTTTACAGCCCTATTTCCTTCCACTCAATTTACTCAATTCTCAAGTTGTGAATTCTCCTTTCTGTCATCTCTCTTAAGAGTTTTAAGGCTTCAAAAGTTTGACAGGGCTCAAAATTTGGAGTGCTCCTATTTTGAGACGTAAGTCGTTGTATCTTGGGAGACGATTACCGATAAACCGTAAGCACCTGGGCGGGGCAATATCGTCTTAAGGAAAGAAGGCCCAGTCTTCACCTCGACCTTAATACACTTATCCGTAGGGATAAGCTTACCCGAAGGGGGTGTGTCGATATCCGAAGAGATAACTCGACAACCAACGAGATTAAGTTGGTAACGACAATACCAAGTAGGATATGTTTATACCGGAAAGGGTGTCTCGATAACCGAAAAGGGTGTCTCGATAACCGAAAAGGTGCGTCGAAAGTAAACGAGACAAGTCTACCTCGCCATAGTGCCATACCGAGCTCCACTAGTTAGAGTCATCGACTTATTATCGATATGACTAACCGAATCCAATTATTAGATCGACACCAAGCAGATTCATCTTTTCACACACACACACACACACACACACATATATATATATATATAAACAAAAAAAAGAAACTCTAATACTATGTTTTTCTTTAGCTTTTCTTGGCATCCTAACCTTTATTGCAAGCCTCGTTACTCATTATAATCAATGGTAAGAAGTTTCATTACTTTTGATATTTAACAGTGAAGGATAAAATATAGAAGATTTTATAAGCGATCCAACGAAAGGATCGTGAGCAATCTTAGCGCGTTCGAGTATATACTTCTCCTATATCTTGACCATTTGTACTTATGACTAGTAGCCATCCGTGATATACCTCTTCCGTGTTGGTCCTGAGACAGATTAATATGGGCATTAGGGACGAACGTATTTGCCTTTTTACCACATAGGCAATGGAACATGAGTCTAAGGTTAATATTGAAATACGTAAAAGTCTATTTCGTTTTATGGTATGGTTTTTTATGCCATCGTCTATTTTTTATTTTTATTTGAGTAAAAAAAATGATATCACTCAATTTAAAGGGTCCAATATTATTAGTCCCATAATAAAATACAAATAAATAAATTATGAAAAATATTTTACCCTAATACAACAATCTAATATGTTCTACTTTTTGCTTCTAATTTGTACTGACTCTGTTGAAATCCAAAAAATTATAATAAGTGTTTTAACTTTACTTTTGTAGGCACAAATAATATTCGCCCCTTCTATTTATTCCTTTTTAATCCACGTCATCCAATAAACTTGTGATCTTCATTTGTAAATTATTTGATCAACTTTAATTTACTTGGTACATTAATGTGGCATTAATGTTTATCCCTGATATTGATATGAGTATCATATTGATCTAATTTAAACACTTGAGTCAAATATAAGTCTTTGATGAGATATTTAAAAATTTTAAATATAATAGAACCAAGCAGCAAAATAATTACACAACATATGTTCGGTACTAAAATAAAGTCAATAAACTCAAATCTTTAGTTGACCAAAATAATATTTTGATCATTAGCCACTTGAAGAAAACATTCCGTATACACTTTAATAATAACCCATAAAAAATATCAAGCATCACAAAGAAATGAAAATAAAATAGTCATTTATTAATAAATAAAATGATAATATACACCTACCAATTAAATAAAGAGTTAAATAAAGAATGAGAACCAACCAAACTACCAACTTATTTTTCTTTTTAAAGAGTTGAACTTTACGCCTAAGGATGTTTGATTTTTGAGTCATCTGCTATGAGTACTTTTCGATTTTCCTTAATAGTCGATGAAAACTTTCGTGAGACGGATCGGTCACCCTAAACTATAGACTAATTGGTTTACTGTTTTTTTTTTTAAGTTTTGAACTTGCATATTACTCCTATTTGCCACACTTCTCATTCAGTGATTTTTAATAATTCTAGGTTGAATTTGATAATGACAGGAATCCACGAGAAAAGAAATAAAAGGGCGACAGAAGGTCATAACCAAGATAAAATATTGTGAAATTTCTAGTTCAATGCGGGTCGTAGAGAATCGTACAGCATAATTTTTTATGCTTTTAGAATTATTTAATTTCATATAGAAAAATTATATAAAAAAAATTGAGAATCCCACCCGATCAAGTGGAAACAACGTGGGCTGATTCAATAATGGTCGAGTGGATATTTCGGCCGCTGTGGCTTTGACGATTCAAAAGTTTGAAGGCATTTTGAAAAATATTGCACTATTTATTTATTTATTTATTTATTTGATCTCAAATCAAAATATCTCGCAAAGCGGTCGACAGCGACGGCAAGGGAAGCTACCACAGGAAGCACAGCGAAGCACATAAACTCCCAACTCCCCCGTTTCACGAGCTCCCTCTCTGCTCCTCTCCTTTCCCTTCTCTCTCACCTTCCCCCCTTTCTCCTTCACGAGATCTTCATCTTCCCCTCTCCCTTTTCTTTCATCTCTGCTGGAGAGGCCATTGCATGGAGTCCGCCGCCGCCGTCGCCTCCGGGGAGGGGCACATCAAAGGCATCCCTACCCATGGAGGCCGGTACGTCCAGTACAACGTGTACGGAAACCTGTTTGAGGTCACGGCGAAATACGTGCCCCCGCTCCGCCCCATCGGCCGCGGCGCCTACGGCATCGTCTGGTGAGTCCAACCTTTCTCTACCTCTGGAGCTGCTTCGCCTTTCTTTGATAGATATTGCCTTTGTTCTTTGATCCTTTTGTTTTCGCTTTTCCCCCTCATTTAGTTGGGATAAATTAGAAGGTCGAAGAGAGGGAGGATTCCATTCGGGGGATTCTTGATCTAGTAGAATTGACTTAGCATTACTGTTGACGCAGATCCAAAAACTATTCTTGAGGCAGGGCTTTGTTGTAGCAAATATATTAGTTTCTGTGCCTACTAGTAAGACAATTTCATAGCTATGTGTCTACATAGAAAAGATCTTGAGAAAAGGAAAATGGCTCGGGATCATAAGCAACCGAGTTTCCTGCTTAAAACGCTTTCCTTTGCATGGATTTATGGATGTGGTTGAGCGTTACGTGGTAGATGGCATTACTGCAGATAGCTATGGCTGTTCATGATCATTTTACTTCTTTTTCCTTTCTGAATCTGGAAATCTTATCTAAAAGGGTAATTGGTGGCATATGTCTAACTCAGCTACTGCTTTTTAGAAAACCTTTCAGTTATCTGTAAGATTTTATAAGGAGTTTTCACCCGATGGGCAATCAACTCACTTCATAGAGCATATGCGTTACGCAAGGACATGTGTGGTCGATAGCATAAAGCATATGCATTACGCTCGTGGGCTGAAGTACTCATGGGCAGAAAAAGCCCACGAGTTTGCCTTTACGTGCAGAGTACCGATTTGGCGTTGAACGGTCTTACAAGGATGGTCAAGATTACGTAGGTTGGGCCGACGATTTGATGCTGCGTCTCCAAGATTAGTTGGATTATAAGAATTGAACACCTAAGTTATAAAAAAAAAAAAAATACTAATCAATCTACTCAATTTATAATACCCCTTAAAAAATATATAAACAATCATACAATTGAAAACACAATATAATGATGTGGATTTGGTCATATGTTAATAATATGCATATATTTAAAGTGTCTATCACTTGCAAAACAAATGTTGAAATCAACACTTACAAGTTACATGCTACCACATCAAAATCTATTGGGGTTGCAAACAATGTCCCACATTGGAAATACACAGAAAAGATCATGAGTTTTAAAGAGGAAGATATCTCCATTAGTATGAGATCTTTTGGATATAGCCTAAAAATAAGACCACGAGGGCTTAGACCCAAAGTAGACAATATTATATTATTGTGAAGATATATAAATTCTTTTGGACCTAACAATTGGTATTAGAGCCGGACTGTCAGAAGGTCTAACCGCCGACTATGCACAAGAGTTATGGTTTAACCGGGCCATGTAGGTAGAATATTGATCTTGAACAAGGAAGTGAGGCTCCCGTGTTCGGATCAAGAGGACTAGACACCAAGCAAGAAGTCCTGATGGACAACAACGCAGAGAAACCCTAGTTGTGGCTAGGCAAAGAAGGCCTAGTCGGTCGGTTGGACCGAGGGGCAGGAAGACCTGGTGGATTTAGGATCAGACATCAATTGGATAGGTTTTCCGCTTGTGGGGTGCGTGTGGTCCTTCGTTTGAAGGGAGATTGTTAGAGTTGCAAGGTTGCAAACAAAGTCCCACATTGGAAATAAAATGAAAAAATTATGAGTTTAAAAGAGAAAGATATCTCCATTGGTATGAGGCCTTTTGGGTAGAGCCTAAAAATAAAATCATGAGAGCTTAGACCCAAAGTGGACAATATCATACCAATGTGGAGATATGTGAATTTTTTTGGACCTAACAAAATCATGATTTTTTGTTTCACTTTCACAAGACAACATAAATGAACTAAGCTTAGTTTTTTCCCGTTAAGTGCATAGATGGTCCTCTTGCCTCTACTTTTGCACCCACTTGGTCCACGTAGACACTCGGCTACCTGCCTAGGTATCTAACTGTCTAAAGTGACTTCATGTTGCATATGCAATGTTTTCACTTACCGAAAGCTCACCTGGATTTTTTTTAGGGCACTGGTCTTCTGTCTTTGATAGTAAGTCTTGCAAGTTGCAATGATGCAAGAATTAACATGTTAACTATGGTCCCCATTGTTTACTTATTAAATTCAGTAAATGCCATTTTATGGTCTGCTTATAAGTGATACGAGTAATGATTAGAAATCAGATCCCTTTCTGTTTCTCTGGTAACTAGAAGTTTGAATTGGACGAAGCCATGTTAAACTAGCATCTAAAAATCAGTTGCCATCACGAAGGAAAATTTAGCCATATTCTTTTACTACTTCAAGCATCAACTTCACTTAAACTTACTTTTTTCACTTGTGTTGTTCATTTATAAAAGGATGTACAAAAGCATTATGCGCTGTATTAGTTAGATCTCTACTGCAAAAATGAAAGATTTCCTCTTTTAATTTTTGACTCTCTCTCTCTCTCTCTAATGTCATTCATGAGAAATCTAACGTAAAGGTTCTTAAATTTTAAAATATATCACTTTGGTTATCTTCAAATAAAACTTGTCATGTAAGATCTACCAATGATCTTCTCTTATTATTTTTATTCCTCTTTATGATTTTCTCTTACCATTGTATATTTCATTGCCTCGTCAAGGTCTATTTCTTCCTCTATATACTTATACACTAACTAAGCTTTGCATCACATAGGTACTTCTGTCTACTTGCACCACATGACGATTCCCAAAACATTTTATGTATGCTTTGTTTTGAATTGATCAACTTGATGATGTAGCTGTAGCAACATTATTTTGATGTCTTTTTTCATTTATACTCTGCAACAACATTAAATATTATTGTCTTGTTGTCTGTCATATCACAAATTGAACTTCATAATTTTTATGACGAGATGTTCCTTTCATATCTTAGGCTATGGCTCAACATTTGATTAGAAGAAGTATTTGGCTTAATTATCATTTGCTTTACCATTTTTTTCTTGTCATTATTGGTTCTCTAAAGTGTCATCTTTTCTGCAACATTTTCTTCAAACAATTTCTGAAATCAAGATAGTATCATGGAAATACTTCTATTTCTTTTCCTGCATGTTCTTAGTGCCGAATAATTTTCCTCTCTCATTGGAAAAAGCTGTTAGTTTATTTCTTCTCAATTATTATAATTAAAAGGAGCTATTGGTTCCTGTGGTTTCTAGTGCTGCATGGAATTCTCAGACTCGTGAAGAGGTGGCGATAAAGAAGATTGGCAATGCATTCGATAATAGGATTGATGCCAAGAGAACCTTGCGAGAAATCAAGCTTCTTAGACATATGGATCATGAGAATGTAAGTTTACTTTGTCTCAGCCTGACATGATTTCTTCATTGTCTAGTTTCTCTCAAGTTGTTTATAGATAATAAATTCTTTATGTTAACTTGACTGTTGTTCCTCTTTAACTTCTCCATGATTTGTCTGCATCTGTTTGTTTTCTGATAGTTGTATTGTTCCTACACAAAATTCTTTATTTGGATTTTGTGCATTCTAAGTGGTCGCACAAGTAGAAATAATTTTGTTTTGATGCTGCTTTTTTGTGGCATTATTTTTATTTCAAATATCTGCTGCAAATGGCCTTCAAAATTGTTTGTCATGTCTTCATAATTGCCATTCTATGATTGGGCAATTAAATTAAGGTGCTTAGCGTTTAAAGTAGACCACCATTTAATGCCAATCATGATTTCACTATAATTCACCAACTATTTTTTGCTTGGTCTCTTTTCAACAACTGATTGATGTAGTACACTAATTTTATATGTTGGGACATATGGTGAACATGTAAATACATTGTGATGTATATGTAAAATAATAAATAAGGTGACATATATAAACAGAGTGGACTAACTAGAGTAATTAACCTTAATAAATTTTCCATTACATGGTATTGGAGATATCAATTCCTTTGTGAGTACTTCTCCCCTTTCTCTGTTTATTGGGTGTTGTCTGTGTTGCCATAAGGAGCAACCTACCTAAGAAATTGTCTCATAAGGTTTCTGAAGGAATTGATGTCTGTATGTTTCATCACTCACAGTCTATGCATATTGGTCATTTAGTATTGCACTGTCCACCATTTCTCATCATTTGACTTCCTTCTCTAGGCCTTTTTCATTGATGGAGGCAAATAATTTGCCTTAGCTTTAGTTGAAACTGCAAAAGCACCATCAAGGCCTTGTTGCTCACTGCCTGCAAATCATTTTCACTATTGAAGTTTGAGCTTGAAATTCTTTTATTCTTTACCGAGATTCATTGCCTCAGGTCATCAACAATTGCACTAAGTAGTTGAAATTGATCTGGTGTTGCAATCTGACTTTGTTTGTTAAAGTTGTTGCCATTTTAACCAAAATTTGATATGGTGCCGTTGTGTACAGAAGTGCCCCTTTCAAATCCCTAGTTACTCCTTAATTAATGCCCAATAGAGCACTCAAAGATCACATTTGTTGACTATTTTACAGCCGTTTCCTCTCATAACACTTCCAAGTTTTTCTGACTCCCTAACTATGACCACTCAAAAGTTGAATGGACAGAATAAGGACACTTGGGATGCCGCTCTTAAAGAGTAGTTTATGGGTAACCACAATGGGTACACTTAACAACAATAGACGTTGATATTCCTGATGTTCGGTTGCTTCTCATTTGGTAAATTTTTGATCCAAAATTGATGAGCATCTTTTAATGTTTCTTATGTCATGTGACATGGACATGAGTGAGAGATCTTTTCATTGGTGATACACTCATGATTATGAGGTGATTAGGAATCTCTTCTTGCTATGCAAATCCTATATAAAGATGATAATCCACAATGGTTGGTTGCAAGCTTGCTCTAGGTCACACCAAATGTTTGAGTTATGAAGATAGTATTAGCAGCTACTTGCCACCATTTATATGTTTGTAATGGTGGTATTCCCTATTCCTACTAGTCGCTGTTTCATAATCTTCTCTTGCAGAGATACTAGCATTAGAGCTTTAGTCGCTCCAAAGTTATAGCAGAAAGCAAGAATGTGAGCATGCTACAGTCCCTCCTTGAGACTCCATTACTCCTTGAGACTCCACCTCGCTTCACCGTTATCATCTGTCATCGGTAAAGTTTTTCTTTTCTCCTCTTTTCATCTTTGGCTCTATGCCGAATCCCGAATCCGGTGTCGTATCGATCAGTCGATGGAATGGAATTAAAAATTTCATTTGTGTCGATCCGTATGATTGGAAACATTAAACTTGGTTATAACTTATATTATAAGATAATAATCAATACTATATAAGTTACAAAATATATCCTTATTTCCCTAATACCCCAACCCCAATCAAGGTTCCTCTCTCTTAGCTCATACTCTCCCCTCCCTCAATGATGCAAAAACCAAATTCCACCACTGCAGGTGACACCATTAAACTCTAAACTTCCTTCCCTATGTGCAAGCGATAGAGTTTTACTCTCCCACCACAATGTCATTGAATTCCACTTACTCCCAACATAATGCGTATCACAAGTAAGTTTCCTTCATTTCTTTTGTCTTGATCCCATAGCCGAGTTCAGTTGTTTATTCTCTTATTTCATATCCTCACTGGTGTCAGGTCGTGTCAACATGGGCATAAAATGCCCATGTCCATGTATTGCAAACACCAACTTCAATGTCGGGTCTTGCCTCAAATTTGGACCTTTCCATTACTCTTCAAAAGTATTTGGAAATATGCTATCTCACTTGCTATATCTCTTATCCTAACCTTTGTATGTTATTCTAGTTTTGTTTCTTCTTTAGCTTCACATTCTACTCTTAACACTATCTTAGAAGCACTTTCTGATCTAGCTTGAGACAAACCACAATATATTAGATGACAACTTCACATTCTAAAGGGAGTTGATTTTTTTTTTTTATTTTGAAGAATATATAATTGGGTTTAAGTGCTATCAATTGGTTAAAGTCTTTCTTGGTGCTAAAGGGATAAACTCATATTTATAGTGTAGATAATATTAGCACTTTTCTTATTAGCCAAGGTTGCTTTAGTTTGGTTCTTCCTAGCTTTGGTGACAATGTCCTAATGGCTCTAATATCAATTGGATATTAAGAATGTCTACCTTTATGGCGATTTTAATAAGTGGAGAAGTCTTATAGGTTTGTTGTTCAAATATGAAATTTTATGCAAGCTGAAAGTTTTTTTTTTTTTTTTTTTTTTTTATGTGTAGTAAACAAGGCATGTTTAGTACATTCAACTTTATTTATCTTTAGTTTGGGATGATCATATCAATAGTCTTTCATTTTACCTTTGATCGAGAATACATATCCTTCTTAACATTTATTGACAATATCATCAATACTACTTACATGTTGAAATATGTTAGATATATCTAAGGAACTTGTGCTTGCATTTGTTGACACTCAAAAGGATCCAAATGTCAAATTGATACTAGGACAAGAGGAGCTATTGTGTAAAGCAAAGAAGTACGAAAGATTAATTGTTAAATTGAACTGCCTCATTGTCGCTATATCTAACCTACCATTTGTTGCAGTGTGATGAATTACTTTTTTATGTCATGATCATTAGGATTCTTTGGAATTTAAAGAATACACCAAAAAGGTCTTTTATATTGTGTTATGGCCATTTTCAAATTGTAGGTACATATGTTCTTTTGGAGATAGGTGATCCACATTAGATTATTGTGTTTTGCAATGAAGCAACCTATCCATGGAAGATCAAGAAGAAAACTTCCATAACTAGGTTAAAGTGTTTTAACCGAATTCAGGGATATGATACTCAACACATGTGAGAAATAATTGATGATTCAGTTGATGACTCTATATTGTGATAATTATGTTAATATACACATCACTTCCAATTTAGTTAGATTATGGATTTGCCAGTATAGGTGGAATTTACCATCTCATGGTGAAAAGAAAAGAGGAAAGAGAGAGGGAGAAGAGAGAGATTGAGGGAGAGAAGAATACCTTGGAGGGAGATAGGTGATGGGCACAACAAGTGCTATGATGAGCAGGGAGAGTGTGAGCAAGCGAAGGAAAAATTAGGATTTGATAAGACCATGTCGAGCTTCTTCTCCTCCTTTGTGCATTCTCTTAATTTTGGTTTGAGTATAAAGTAACAACTAGGTTTCAAAATGCTTTAATCAAATGAAAATTTATTTAATTAAGTTAAAATATTATTTATATTATTGAAATATAAAAATTACAAAAATCAATGAATAATTTGAAGATAAAACATACAAATAATATAACATAAACAATGCCTAAATCATAAATTAACTATGCACTCTATATTTGAAGATGTTGAAATAGAGGCCAATCTTTTTGACCATTCTACATGCAAGTGCTCAAACTTGACATCTTTGCTACAAAACTTTTAAGTGATTAGTACTATTTAATATAAATTTTAGATTTATAGCCACCAAACATTTGTAGATGTAATACCATGAACTAAACAACAATTAAACACTTGAAATATAAACTCAATAGTGATCATCAAAGTAATCAAATATTAATGATTTTTTTTAAAAAAATTAAAGTACGCTTATATTTTTAAAAAGGTCGAAACCGTATTATGTGGCCCAATATTGTACAAAATTGTTTTATTTTGGTTAGAAACTGAAATTGTGACACAACAAAAAATTTTAAACCTTAGAAAGGATAAACATATAGAGATGAATTTGCCATTCTATGAGGAAAAAGTGCTAAAAATAGGATCATCTTTTCATTTGTTTATTTTAATAATTAATTATGAGATTTATCAACTGAAGTTGAGAGGTCTAGAAACTAGAATTGTTTATCTATGTAATAAGCATGGGCTTTATAAAATTTGTTAACTAATTTTAGAGGGTGTATTGGGGAACTATTTGTAAATAGTTGGGGATCTATTTTAAGTT
>JBAMIE010147698.1:0-15567 GCA_037177295.1 Kaempferia parviflora | reverse complement strand
TATTAATATATTATATTATTATTAATATTATTAATATTAATATAATATAATATATTAATTATGTAGTTTCTTGAGTGACAAATCGATATTTGATTGATCTGTAAGGTTATTTTTGTCTCAATGGGTAAATATTATGGGTAATTTTGTCTAAAAAAATTTCTTAACCCCGGAATCAAGAAAAACCTCACTTCTCCGAGGTTATCCAATTCTGGTTGCATGCCCAAATTGCTGACGTGTCGGGCATGCATCATGACTTGGGAATTGTCGATTATCGAAATCAAACAAGATTTTTATTAATAACCTTGGATGGATAACTAAGATTATCAACAATAACCTTAAAACAAACATACCCTTAAGATTTAGATCTACTACGAAAACGGACTGCCGAAAATGTCAAAAAAAAAATGACCAACTAAAAAAATAAGGTATTTTTCTTTCAAATGAGAACCCCTTTTTTATTGTAAAAAAATGGAGAATCTCGAACGGTGGCGGCGGAACTGTCATTCGTCGGCGAGGGTTGTTCGTTGGCGGTGGAAGCTATCTTCGGTCAAACCATAGTTGGGTTAAGATTTTTTTTTTCAAAAAAACATGTGTTGGTAAGAGGAGTACAGCTAAATTCAAAATTTTTGTCAAAAACGAAAATTGAAAAAAGAAGTACACATGTCGATCAACGAATGGGTTCAGGCATTACCTGTACTGCTAGAATCAAAAGAACCATGCGCCTAGACTCCTTATCAGATTGGGTTAACTCTTGTTGAATATCTTCTTCCAGACAGCGCTCGAACACCATGACTAATTAAATAATCCACTACGTCTTGAATTTTATATTCAAAACCAACGTTTGGTGTATTGGAAAGTCTTCCTACTAATCCACGAGTGATTAGTAAGTTTGCTTCTCCATTTTGCCACGAATCATATCCTCGAGTGATGATAGAGACCTGAATATTCCTGAAGAAATCACCAATGGTTAGCATAAGATCAGGAATAATATATACCAGCTGGCTCCCTCTTGTAAGATCTACTTCCATAGTTGCCAAGAGTGCCTGATCTCCCACCCATCTATTGTCCCGAAAGACTATTAGGGCCATAGTGCCTTCTTCCTGCCTATGCAATGCTTGTATACGTATTTGAAGAATACCAAGGTGTATATAACGCATATGGCTTCTTTGTAACTGATTAAAGCTTTCTTCTTGAATAAATGTTCGATCAAGCTGGTTACCTTCTGTTACCAGAATTGCTTCTTCAGATCTATGCACATAAACTCTGTGATGTACATCATCTCTTCGGGAATGATATAAAACCTCAGCAGGGACTATTGCAGCTCGTTCCTGCATTGATAAGTGTAATTGTTCTTGTGGATCAATTTGCTGCTCTAAAGTATGATCTGGAGGAACTCCACCAGTTATCCTTCTCCGTAATCTTTGGGTTGCTCGCTGCATATTATGAAGACGTCGCTGACCTCGTCTGTATTCTCGTATTTGATCTTCCAGTAAAGGTGTAGCAGGTCGTTCTTCTGCTGGTGCTTGGGTTGTTGAAGACATGGCTCTAGTTGTCATTTCTTCAATTTTTCCTGCTCTTCTTTCAAAATAGTATAAGGGTCAGCAAATACTCGTAGCGTACCTTTTCCTTCCTTTGGCTTTTCAGGATAACTAATAGAAAGAGTTCTTAATTTTTCTACAAGATCATCCTGGATAGTGGATGTAGCAACACCTCCTTTTGTTTGCTCCACCAGGGTCTTAATGTCGTCTTGAATAATTGATAAGCTCTCAGCAATTTGAGATAGAAGTTGTATCTGAGTATTATTTTGTTTGAGGATGGCTGCACTTAAGGCTGCGGAGCTTTGATAATCACTTGGCTTAGCAAAACCAATTGCAGGGGATTCAATTTGGTCGGTTGCCTTGACTGCTTCACGATAAGCTTGAGTGTTTTTGGTGATTACATAGGTACTCATAAGATTTTAACAATTCCTACTAGCTTTATTAAAAGAGTTAGGCAGTTCCTTCCAAGTTTTGCTCACACAGGCGTATACTTGGTTTGTCTAGCTTCCCAAGCCAATAATACCAAGTTAGGGCCTTGTTCTTTTGCAAAACTTAGTTGCGTAATACCAATAACTCAAATAATTTAAGCTTATAGGACATAGTTTTACAATTATTTCCCAAATCAAGCTCTGATACCACAAAGCGGAAAGGACAGCATGGTCAAGAAGAATAAGAAATAAGAAGGGGAAACTTACAGATTCTTATTTGGTTCCATTGCCGGGGACTAGTCTTGTGCCTTCTTAACTTCTATGACTCGGCTTAATCATTCTCCATGCTTGAAACAGGTGGTAGAGACTGACAAGAGAGAGATAATACATGATGAATTTTTGGGTGGCTTGTGGTTGGTTATGTGCATAGTAACTCAGAGGAGGTTAATTATTCATCAAAACTAGTAGAATATAAGGATTCAGTTCATCAACAGGTGCGGATGGAGAAAGGTTGAATAGATCTTTGATATGATTTCTGGATGAAGCATAACCAGAAAATCTAACTATATTTTCAATGGGTGTTGAGTCTTGCCGTGTCATATACGAAGATGTTAAGTTGATATTTGTTTCAAGTTCCAACCGCAAAGGAAGAACAAGAGGCTGAAGTCCAAGAGCCAATCATCAATAGTATAGATCTGAAATTTTGACCATACTTTATCTCACTCTAGATTTTTTTATGTTTTTCTTTTGTCTGTCACTCGACTGTACAATAGTCTTTATTCTTCCTGTTATTTGTTGGACCACAACAAATTAACAGTAGTCTGTCAAAAATGTTAATTATAGTTGGATGAATACAAGTTGAGACCCTACTCATGATAATTTTAATTTCACCATGACTCATTATCAGGCGTGTCGCTGCACTTGAAGCCTATGGGACTGAGGTACGATCGGATGATCTTCAACTTTTAGTATCTCTTACGCGCAAAGTTTTCATTTTTTAAAAAATTTATTTCAATCATATCATAAATTTAGTAGCTATGGAAGATGCTGATGTGCCTCATGATTCGGACTGAAATATCTACATTTAGTGGTAGTGTTGATTGATTAGTAATGGTCATGATGCCAACAAAACCAAAGACATTATTGCTATGAGAGTGTTTTCCTGCTTTTTGTCTGTATCAATAGCTTTTGTTTGGTTTCATGTGTGAATCTTTATCTGAATCATTAGTTGCAATTGACCTGTTTGTGAGTATTTGGATCAAGCTTGATTAAAGACAATGCCGGATTTGATAAAAATGGAGAGGAAGTGCCTAATGTCATTGTCCTTTGAGAAATCAACACCTACCATCAACATTAATTGCTAAAGATACAAATAATATGACACTCTTTTTAGAGTGTTAGTTGTTATTCAATAATTATAATAATGATGATTTACTAAATATAAATAAATTATTTACATAGTATGTGAAAATATAATAAGTGTGTATTTATAACACTTTCAATAAATTATATTTGAATATACACAAAAGTAAACTTTAGATATTATGAGATCAATGAAACATTCAAAGTTTCAAACTGTTCCAATGAAAATGAAATCCCTACTAATTCACAACCACTTGTTCATCTCTTATTTCAATATTATGCTTCAAATCTTATTTTGTTCCTTTTCTCTCCTTTTTTACACCCCTTAAAGCAAGAAGATACAAAAGAAGTAACCAGGATTGTAAACATAGCAATTCTACAAGGCTCATCACCCTCAACTGAGATTTTATTATGACTACAAAAAGGGGAGGCCTTAAAATTTACATTGTAAGATCAAAAACCTTCTGTTCTTGTACAGGATGAGAGCTCACTTTGCCTCAGCCGCAATGGCGGTGGGTTCGACTCCACCAGGATTGACCAAAGAACGTGCACATCTTCGTACGGGCATAACTTCACATCCTCGTACAGTATGTATATTCCCCTCTCTGTCACAAGAACATCCTTGTGAGTTTTTCAGATATCAGCTTGTGATTGCATACTTAAAGTCTTAAACAACATGTAATTCGAAGCTAGTCACAACATCTAATTTGAAGTTAGTCTCTACTTTGCACAAGAGTAAGTTGAAATCTCAGAGAAAGACAATCACATACTTTTTTTCTGCGGAGAATGCAGGCGAAGCCATAACTTCTTCAGAGGGGAGAAGATGGACCCAAGCCACCCCATCTGAAGAACTGAAGCTGTATCAATGCCTCATCGGTAGTGAGTTCAACACAGATCGAACGAGCCTGAGGGAAAAGGAGAGAGTTGCTTCAGGGTTGGATGGAGTCCATCTCACTGCTTCTTCACATTGGCACTTACTTGGATTATAATTCATGAATTAGATATTGCACAGGTGCCCTGTCACTCTCCACACCTCCTTAAAAGTCATTTCTTGCCAAGAACTGAAGCTTCTGATATCAGAAGGCAATTGTGATTTCTCTACAAAAAAAAAAGTGTATGATATCATGAGGCAATTATTTTTTAGTACTTATTAAATATTGGTGATGGATGAACCACCTTGCTTGAACTCAAAACAAAGTGTTGCAGTAGGCATCTTTTACATGTATGAAGTTGACACGAGAATATGGAATCTAAGAGTTCACTGTCTAATATCTTAATGAATGTAAATTTCAAGGTAAAGGCATCTGCAACTTGGAAGCTTTGAAGATATCATCAGTTGACAACACAGAAAGACACATGATGGAGGAGTTTGGCAAATGCAAACACAAAAAAAAAAAGATTGAATATTGATTAGAAGCATCTGCAATATTTATTTTCAGGCAAGTTATCTAACAAGATTGCTTTATAGGGTTTGAAGAGTCACCTGAGCCTTACCTGTTGGTACCACCTGAACAATATTCTTCTGGAACAACTATGTTGCAGAAAGCGGACGGTAGAAGGAAGGGAGAAGAAGCCATGGCATTCCCATGCAAAGTGCAGCTGCAACGGGAGACCATAACAACGAGGAGGGAGAGGAGCAGTAGAGTACATGACAAAAGCCTTCTTGGATTGGATCCGTAGTTCCCCAACTCCGTTTCTATGAATCACGTGAATTACTTGAATCTCAAAAGATAGATCACTTGATGAAGTATTTTTATTGTTTTCCAGCAAATTTGATCTTGAACTGGTTGAGGCACAACACTTCCCTACTCCTAATCCCCAACACAGCAATTTTCACCCATTAGGAAGACTCAGTCCACAGAGATGTGATCTGAGTTGCCAATGTTAAATTTTTTGGAATCATCAGTCACCCGTTAAAATCGTTTAACTATGTATGAGATCAGAGTAGTATGTGAAGTTTGCGATCGTAAATTTTTTATTCAATGCATACATTTGTTCAAAGTTCAGCACTTTTGACATGCTATGCACAACACAAACCTGTGATGGCTACAAAGCACAGGTTAAGTATATAGCTAAGCCACTTAATGCTGTCACTTGCTATGTATCTTTGATAGTGTTTCCAAATGTCAACAATGCTGTCCTCTGCTACCTCGATGAATCTATTTTTCATGCTTGCGAGTTCGACTAGATTGTAATGAACTATCTTTAACAAGGCATAGGCTTCACCTACAAAGAAGCAAGGGCTGTATGAAGTGAACCCTCCAATTTACAAGTGATTCTATAAGTCTTGTAGTTTTGTTGCGAACAATAATCTAACAATGGTAAATTTTGGCTAAGCTCGCAGTTCTGATCACAACTTTATGTTCATTGTATCGAATCATGTTTATGCTTAATTGATTAAGTAGGTCTAGAATTATTTTAAACCAACCAGGGTTGAATCAGTCTGCTTCTGGTTCATATATAACCTATTGAACATACCGGGTCAGTCCAATTTGGTAAACTGCTTTAGTTACTTGTTGTATATCTTAATGCACAGCGTAGAGACCTTAGGAAACTGATGCATTGGTTGTTCACTTTCAGAAGAGGATCTGAACATTGAAGAATCAAATTTGGCCTGTACCTTACGACCATTTCCAACGATACTGTTGCATTGTCGGTCTGCGTCAAAGATGACCATTGAAAGGGGTGCATTGACAATGCAAAGAGTAATACCCAAGCCCACCATCGAAAGGGAGATGAAGCTATATCAACCACATCTTTCTCAACTGCAACATGATTACATGAAGAAAGTTCCTTCCCTTCTTAACCAGTAGTTCAGTGAAGCCAGCCGACTATTTTTGTATAGCGGCCGGTGTGTTTTGGGAGGCATCAACTTCTTTTACTGTATCTGGTTTCTTATCCAGAATCAAAAGATAAAACCATTCTTAAAGCAAATACAAATGGCATCAACAAGCCTTTCCAAAGAAATCATCCTTCTCAAGCATTTAAATTTAATCCAGTTGACTACCTGAGTTACATGGTTACCAGAATCACATTAGGAACCCTCCCGGGAATATTTCTCGGTCGAAAGCTTATGGAGCGAAGTGTCATGGTCCACAAGTTTTCAAGTCCAAGGGAAGTTGATTTGGTCCAAAGATATGCACAAGTTTGATCTACTCTTTGACTCACTCTTTTGGTCCATATTCAACAAAAACACCATTACCTCTGTGCAATTACATGACAATTAGTTCAATAAGACATCCAAATCAACAGCCATTAAACTCTTTTATCTACATGTCCTAATTTAATATTTGTGTATAAAATTTGGAATGTAAATCCTGCACTTACTTTTCCCCTCATCTTCTCCATTGAAACACAGTAGTAGGAAAAAGAAGAGATTTATAGATCAAAGTTGCAAACCATTTTTTCACAAATTCTCAGTTGCAACTCTTCTCAATGACTCAGATACTTTCTTGATATCAGATTCAGTGTGACCTGCTGAAACGAACAAGCGAATGCCTACCGGAAGGCGGCACTTATCAAGAACTGACCTTTTTGTGGTCACAATGAAAACAGAATCTTCCTTCAGTACCTGGTCCATGCCAAGAATGTTAATTCACTCAGAGGCAAAATTCTGTATCTAGCTATGATCAATCAACAACTAACCCTTTCGGTAATTTTGTTAAGGAGTTCCAAATCATTTTTCGAGGATCCTGTAGAATTTTTCAGTTTTAGGAAGACAATTGGCGACAATGGATCACTTGCAATCATCAATCCTGGTACCTCAGACAAGCCTGCACTCATAAAGCTAGAGTCAAATTTTCATTTAAGTACCAAATCATTTAGTACCATAAAAGCGATTAAAGGTGGTGAAGAGGAAGACCGAACAAGGGCTTTGGATGTACCATATCAGTTAGCAGAAAAGGGTTTCTTGCAGGAGTAAGAACTCACCTTCCCACAGTAGATGAATGTTCCTTCTCAATGTCACGAGGACAGATGGATTATTCTCCAAGTAATTCACTGCAGCAACAGCAGCGCTTGCAAGATATGGTGGTAAAGATGCGGAAAATACATACCCCGAGCTACTCAAACGCTGGAGAAATAAAATCTCAAAGAGTAATATAGAGGTAAGCCAACATGATTGAGCAATTCACATTAGCAAACACAAAATTTTCCTACTTGGTGATCAACTACTCTGGCATTTCCAGTGCAAAAGCCCCCATCGGTTGCCAATGCATTTCCCATACCAGCGGTTATTATATCAATCTTATCAATCTGCAAAACCAACCAATTAGAAACCACATTGAACAAACGTGCAGAATGTGGAGACAAAAGATGTGGTAGACATACTGGAACTCCATAAAGCTCAGCAAGACCTCTCCCAGTGTTTCCAAGTACACCAAAAGAATGACTTTCTTCCAATATTATCCGAAAGCGGTACTTCTCCTTTAATCGCACAATATCATTCAATGGGGCAATTTGGCCTGAATTCTGATTTTTATCCATAACCACAACAGTCGTTTAGGCATAAAAATATAAACTATCAAATACAGGAAACTTCGTGTTTTCAGATGTAATCAGTACTTTACATATATGAAATTCACATCTGTATAGTGAGTGCTTTTAGTAGAGTTCACAGGTGATTTTGACTACAAGACCAAAAGAATCATCTACTATAACAAAAGTAGCTCCAAATTGGGATGATAGTTACAGGAATTTGAGTCAGCTGTTTATTGAATGAATCGGGGCAGTGCAAGGGTGTTGACTAAAATTTTTCGTGCATACCTGGTACAATGCTTCAACAACAATGTAGCGTCTGACCTTTTCTGCTTGCTTATTACCATGAGCCAATTTCTCCAAAGTGCTCTCCAGTGATGCCATATCATTGTGCTTGAAGTAAACAACATTACTTCTGGAGAGATAAAGACCATTTTGCACTCCCCAGTGAACACCCTCATCTCTGAAAGATCAAGCAAAGCATAAGAAATTTATTATGGCAATGGACTACATGAATGAATCTGGTACGCCTATTTATGTAATACAAACATAAAAAGCAATCGTCTAGAATAATGAGAAGATTCTAAGCCTAAGAAAATCATAATATCTTGATCCATTTTTTATTGATGAAAAATTTGTTGAGTTCACAACTTAAGAGAGTTATTATGTTCTTTACTTTGTTTATTAAAATCTAAACACGAGTCTCTCAGCTAAGAAATCTAGTGACAGTAAGAATGCAGCCTTTAACAGAAACCAGATGGCTCCATGATCATCATGAATCAAGATATCATCAACTGACTGAAATAACAATGATTGATTGACCTATTTGTAAACATCCATGATAGAGATTTTCAGTCACTCAGATTTCATGTAATCACAATAATGCATAAGTTAAAGTTGCATGAGATAAAACTTCATTATTCACTTCCAATCTATTAAGAAGAAAACAAATTCAAGCAGCACATATTTTCCCCATTTGCTATGAACAAATCGCAACCTTATCTTTCAAAATACAAGCAATATAAATTAAAAGGAAATGTACAAGGATTATTTGTCAAGTTAACTTACACAACGATGATATCTCCTTTCTTACAAAATGCTGGAATAACACTGAAAATGGTTGAGATGCCATATGAGTATAGGATTGAATCTGGAGTACCCATGAAATTCGCAATTCTCTTCTCACAGTCAAGATGGACATCTACAATAGCCCAACTTGTTATTTCAGAATTGTTTTGGTATAGTTCCAAAAAATGTTCGAGTATAGTTTTGAAGGATAAGCAGAGTTACAAGGCAAAAAAAAATGAGGACAAAATAATCAACAATATAGAACTCCAAGTAGAAGAGAAAACTGACCTATTGTTCCATAGAAGCCACGGGGACCACAAGAACCGACACCATATTTCTCTAAGGAAGCAACACATGAATCCTGAAAAAACTTGCTATTTGTTATGAAATATTTCTGAGAAATAATAACAAGAAATGACACGGAGGAAAAATAAAGATCAGATTTCTCACGATTATTGTTTCATTGCCTATTAATCCTAGATAATTAGAAGAAGCAAAATTCACAACTTCCTTTCCATCAATTATAGTATGCGGCCCTGCAGCACTGCAACAAATATTTCTTTGTTAGGAGTAAAAAATGTGTGCATATATTATGAGGTTTCACATTTCTTTATATCATCAAGGATAACAACTTCAAAAATGGTCCAACAATTGAATGTTTTTTGAATAATTTTGAATGGATTAGTGTTGGTTGATACCTCAAAATTAAAATAGCTACAGAAAAAGGCATATTTATTGTATTCAAAACATTTAAATTCCTCCTATAGCCTCTATTAACTTTATAAGAATATAGATATTCAAATGGCTTGCTATTAATGCTATCTACTTTAATTATCTTACGGTACATATGGCAACTATGTTAGCATCATCAGTGACCAATGAGTTTTGTGCCAGTTTAAAGTTATGAAGATAGCAGAAACAACATTACCAAATCAGGCAATAAACATAAGAATCTAATAAGTTCTGTGAATATTTTCTCCACAACATACTGAGTAATACATCTACAGCTCATGTATTTTTTTAGTATTGTTGAAAGACTCGAGAAAAATGTACATGGAGAAGGTGGTTTACTAATTTTCATGTTATCTTTTGTGGTTGAGTCCTGTCAGCAATGCATGGCCAACTAAATGGAGACAGTTCACTTTTTCAACTTGGGTTAGTTTGTTATATAGTTCAATCTTCTCTCTCACACATGAGAGAAGATATATAGAATACAATTGAATAGGTGGGTTTCATTCTTGATTATTTAAGCTTCAGGAATAAGTAAATGAGTCAACTTTCACAAGAATTAATACAGATCACAACCTCAACCTCACATACTTGCTAATTAGTAAAGGTCAATTTGTCATACAAGTTTTACTCAACTTCATAAACACCAAACAGCTATAAGATTCTCCCTACCTTTCTAAAGTCGGAGGCTCGAGTTTCATCTCCTCCGTGATAGGTGGATGAAGGGGTTCAGGAACCCATTCTTCACAAAGGTCATCGATTTCCTGCAGAAATAAAAATAAGATCCACCAGTATTTTAGAAGAAATATACGAATTTTTTTTTCATGAGGCAGTTAGGACAGTTGCTGAACTGTAAGGGAAGTAAAAAAATCACGAGCATAGGCTTAAAAAAACTAAATCCAATTAGTAGACAAACCTTTTCACTAAGTGGCTTCTTCGGAGGTTTATAACTTTTTCTAGTGAGTTGGAATAGTATGACAGCAATAAGTAGCACTTCAACAACAAGGTGTCCTTCCATCAAGAAAAAGCCAGCACAAGATAATTTTTTGTCAGTTTAGAAAATCGTGGCACAACTAAACTACCATAGCAAGTTTCAGTTTAACAATGAACGAAGAACATAAAATACCATCTATATGAACCCCAAATACGACAGCGTCAGCAAACGGAGCATCGAAAGCCACAGAAGCCCATTCAAGTACAGCCGTGGTCGCGTTCACAACAGCCGAAGCCATAACCTCCACCTTCAAATTGAAAGAAGGCAGAGTATGAAAGAAAACTCACGGATCCAATCGAACAATCTTGTATCTACGAATTCTTCCTGTCCTCTACGAATCTGGACAATTGAAACCTTCTTCAAGCTCAATTCACGCGAACGAAGGTTAATTCTTGTACAAAAATAAAATTTCAAATTCTTCAATGAAAAACCAAACATCCACATGACATTCCACCTCAAACAGATAAAAAACGAGAAATCATTTCTCTCCTAACCATACCTTCCTCGATCTGATAGCTCTTAAATCCAAAAAGGGAACTTTTGCCGAGAAGAAATAGCAAACAAACCAAGATATCGGGACGAAATCGCTTTGCAGCATGCCCGGATCCAGAACCACAAACCATGAAAATAAGACGAAAAAAGTCATCTTTACAACGCACCGCAACAATCCAGCCCCAGCCCTAGTCCGAATGCAGAGAAACCGACGTCTTCTTTCGAATCTCCAACGGAAGACTTCAGATGGATCGGAATCTATGGAGAATCGTGGATTCAAATGGGAGTAATCAGTAGAAGAAAGGGTGTCTTCCAAGATCTCGACGACGATAAGAGGAGAGGTCAGACGCGAACTAGCAAAGCTGTTCTTTTCTATTATATCTCAAACACTGAAATGACGAAACAGTACCCATCATTGTAGGAATTTACGAGGGACAAAGGAGGCAGTTGGTGGATGACGTGAGGGTATTTATGGAAATATACAACATTAACTAAATTTTATGGGGAAATTCTCTTAATGCTCCTCGAGACTTAGATAACTTTTTTCTCCAAATACCCTTAATTATTTTCGTTCTTTCAAAAAACCCCACAAGTAAAGTTTCTGTGCATGTTTTATAGTTATTTACCATACAAATTTTAATATTCTTTTTGTTTTTTTTTTCAGTTGTTTTTTGAGTTGATCGTAGTATTTACATGTTAAACAAAGCTGACTATTTACTTGTCGATGACAGTCTATTTGAAGCTCAACTAATCATTAATCATACGATTGATCATTTCGGAGAACAGACATTCAGAACCAAGGAGAAACATCGGTTCGCAAGGACTTGACCACCGCGCCTAACCAGACTTGGATGTTCGGTCGCCTCGTAAGCTCCATAAGCTCAATGGTCATACCTCTCCAAACATGTATCTTGTTAACAATCTAAGTCATTCACTTTTGGAGATTCACATTTGAATGCTAAAAGCAATTCATGTTTAGCAAATTGAAAAAGAACTATTGAAACATTATATTCTATAAAATTCAGTTCAACATTGTTAAGATGATGTTGTATGTTAAACAAATACGAGTTTTAGGGTTTAAGGTTTAGGGGTTCAACAACACAAGCAATTCAAGCATACCACACAGAAGGGGGTATATAAAAGAAGAATAGTTAAACAAGCATTCATTCACCAACCAGATTTGATAACACAACGTTACTACAATAATTTATCAATCCTACTTCCACCAAAATTATCAAAGAATACGCAAAATGCATAATTTCATCTCCATGAAGGGCCCGCGTGGCATCAAGGGTGAAGCGCCAACTCTTTCGGATGTTTCGTTCAACAACTTCAGCTTCTTCCAGCAGCCATGAGTTGCGCAATGCAAGTTGCGTACTGAAGGGAAGTGTGCTGAGGAGAGTAATAGTCCTGTAAACCGTAGTCAGAGAAGTTTGAATCACTGATCACGAAATGACCAGGCAATGAAGCTTTGGTGATTGTTTCGTGCCATATGTCGAAGAACGCTTCCATAATTGGCCTGGACTTCTCTATCGAAGATAAAGGAAGATACTCAACCTGCAAACCAAATCCGCAAAAGAGATCAATTGACCCACCCAAAAGGTAACATCAGAATGAAGAATAGATCTAACACCATAGCAAGGATACCTCAATTAACAGAACATGTTCCTAATTCCTAGCATAAAAGAGCTAGTGATGAATTGGTATGGTTTGATAAGCTAAACAAAATGGGTGCAATGATTGTAAATATTCATGCATAGCAAAGTTATCGATCAATTTACAGCTTCCCAAATACACCACAGTTACCTAACATGCGCAAAGATACACGTGAGATTTCCTAGAGACCAACACTGACTAATTGAACATGGAGGCATTGTAGTGACAAGACAGCTTCAATTGATCTGCGGGTTCAATGACCCAGAGACAATAATTCTTGGCTGCAAGAATACCCACAATGGAGACATCTGAAAACGTACATTGTGGAAGTCATCCTGTGAGGGCATCCCTTGGAATGGTTTTGCAAGGCAGTAGGTGGAAGATTGAATAAAACAAGCTTAATTCCACAAGCTTAAAGTTTCATCGATATACTATTGCATTAGCACTGTAATAATCTTAAAATTGATCAACAGCAAATTGAAAAGAAAATGGCACTAAATCCACAGTTCTGACACACTTGAAAACTGCAATTATGCACACACATAATAGCCAAACAAAAAAAAAAAAATCTTCTAGCTTACTAGAACACTAATGAGACAGGAAAAGAAGCTCAATTGTCTCCAATTTCTAAAACACAGTGACAATTACGATTCTGATAACAGTTGAGATAAGCAGGCCTGATGGGAAACTCATAAAAAAAGATAAGTTAAACTGAACTGAAATAAGATATTATAAAATTAATCCTCAGTATTTACCTCCATCATGATTCCCCTCAATGTTTCGGACATTGATGGAACACATTTTCCCACTCTCAGCTGGAAATCTCCTAGTTGATATTGAGATCCCTGTGTCAAAAAGGAGGAAGAATCGACAAAAGGAAACCCTTAATTTGATTGAAGATAAGAAGTTACCTAATTGAATAGATGATCATACACGCAAGAAAAGACCAAATAAAATCAAAAAGTGAAGTCGATGCAGAATTTAATCCAGCATATTCTATGCAAATCGATAGAGTTGTACATCTTTCCTTAATTCAATTTTCCTAATTTTTTTAGCTTCACTTGATCAAATTTAGAGTTCCTACTTACGCATAGCCATCAAACTCTTGTTGAGTTCCTACTTTCTGTTGCTAATTTTGTCTAGCAGAGCTGATTGTCTTCTTCTTTTTTCAGTTCTCCCTCTGAGATTAAAGATCATTCATGCCTTCCAAAAACTAAAACACGATTACACTTGAGAATGGACTGTTCTGAGATGATATGCCATGTTTGTCCATTTAAAATGTTAAGGTCACTATCATTCTATTAAGAAATTTTGTAATTTGAGTATGCAATATATATAATGAATATCAGCTATAAAACTGGTTGATGGTTAACAAGGGCTTTTCTGGACCTGTTAAAGGTCCAACGATTGGAGCCTCCTACCAATCTCCTAGAGTGTATACTTTAGCCAATCATAAAGACATAACACACAGAAACACTAAAAACATTTCTTAATTCAATTGCCTTTCTAAAAGAATACCCTTTGTGTCTTGATCAAAACTCTTCTTTCCTTACATACATGTCTCTATCAAACTTCTTTTCATTTCAATCCAAATTCAAATTAAGATAAACCTAAGAAACAAGGAAAAAATGCATCAAAGATAAACACGAAGATAAATAGTAATTTGTACAAATTTTGTCCTTCGGAGATGAACCTTTTCCACTAAATATCAGACCAATTGCAGCAAAAGATCGATTTTTTTTTTCTAAAGAAAACGAACGTCACCGCTGCCGTGATTGGCCAGACAATCCAGTCGAAGAAGATGCAACAAGAAAAAAAAATCGCACACGCACCTCGAAGTGAAGGACGACGCGAGCCTTGTAGGACTGGAGCTTATCCATGAGGAGCTGCACGTTGGCGTCGGCCTGGAGGATGATGCGGTGGTGCCGTAGAATGAAGAAGTAGGCGGAGGGGCGATCGTGGAGGGCGATGCCGAGGAGGTCGCGAGGTACATCGCTTACCGGGGCCGTGGCGCCGTCACGGGCCATGGGGCGGTAGAAGGTGAGCGTGGTCCGCCACTTCCGGTCTTTGGCTGCGGCGCCGAACCCCTCCACGCACTGACACACCTCCGCCAGTACCTGGCTGCTCAGGGTCGAGCCCTGGTTGGGTTGCCAGTGCATCAGCCTGCGCAGGTAGATCCATTGTTAGGGCTACTACAACTTGTACCTCAGATCGATCGAAGACGGCAGAGATCGAGAAAGAGGAAAAGAGATCGTTCTCTTACCATTTCACGGGCATCGCGGCGGCCACTTGGATCGGCGATTTGGATAGCAACAGAAGGGAAAGGCCAAATAATCAAATATTAATTAAATAATTGAAAAAAAAAATGATATTGCTCACCGCGATCAGAATCATCGGTTCAGATTTTTTTTATTTGAAATCAAAAATATTATCAAATATGTAGTATTTTCTTATGTGTTAAAATATTGGGCATTTTTTTTTTAGATTTGTCAAAAGATACACCATTTTTATTTTTATTTTTATTTTTGAAACATTAATAAATTTTTTTAAGAATTTATCTTTTATTATTTAATATTTAATTATAAAAATAAAAACGAAATAAAATTAAAGATCGTCATGAATTTATTATTAATATTCTTTTATATTTTTGAAAAATTGTAAAACTCTAAAAAAATATTAATAAATGTAAAAGATTATTGTGAGTTTAATGACTTAATTTTTAAAAAATAATATCATCAATAACTTTTATACAAAACTATTAACTTAATAAAATAATTAAAATTTTATTTGTTTTTAATCATTTGATTTGGTTCAATTTAAATAT
>JBAMIE010147697.1:0-28320 GCA_037177295.1 Kaempferia parviflora | reverse complement strand
CCCCATGTGAGAATGTGAGGAATTGTAGTTATTTATGGTTGTCACCGGCATTTTTTTTATTTCTTCAATTTTAGTTGAGTTATTGAGTGGATTCAAAATGTTTTTATAATGGTATTGCGTTATTATTAAATGAGTTTTGTTATCTTAAATATCCATCCGTGAGCGTAGTAATTTTTTTTCTTTAATTTAAATTTTAAATTAAAAAAAAAATATTAGATACTCACCCACCCAGAATAACATTTTCCATTGTTAAATATGATGAAAAATGAAGGACGATATAGATTTCAAATTATCACTTAAATGAAATATACGAAATCGCATTATTATTTAATATTTAAAAACAATAGTTCAGTGTGTGCTACTTTTTTAATTTTAAAAGGCTTAAACATCGGTCGGATGCTATTTTCTATCAATTTATTTAGCTCCCGAAATGTCTAATACAATCTAAATTTCTGTGTAGCAATGAATCTCAACCGTTCTTTTACGGTGGCCCCTAATTATTTAGAAGTGAGATAAATTATAAGAGATTTCACTCAATAGCAATAGCACGGAGTTGATGCAATTAACAGGGTATTCCATATTCATTGTGAATTTTTTCATGTCTTGAC
The DNA here is from genome assembly GCA_037177295.1 of Kaempferia parviflora. Lineage (NCBI taxonomy): Eukaryota > Viridiplantae > Streptophyta > Magnoliopsida > Zingiberales > Zingiberaceae > Kaempferia > Kaempferia parviflora. The sequence goes on along the minus strand of JBAMIE010147697.1, from coordinate 27,712 downwards.
CATTTGTACTTATGACTAGTAGTCATCCGTAGAGTACCTTCTCCATGTTGACTCTGGGACGTATCGACGGGAGCGCTGGGGGCGAACGTATTCGCCTCACTTGCCACATATCCACTGTGAATTGATCCCAAATCTATTGACATTAACACTTTTGCATAAGCTAACTGTATCAGTCCATGGAACCTGTTTAGTATGGTCATGATCATATTGAGTATGACCCAAATCACATTGATTCTCTCTGAATTGGTCTAATTTTGTGGGTTGGGCTTTCTCAAACAAAAAGAAACTCTTCAGAGCTTCATATAGGCTTTGATGTTACAATTTTATCATTGCAAGCTATGATAGATTTTGTTATCAATAGTTTATCCAGCAATGACTATTTGTGACGATGAGGAAAAATTTATGTAGCTCTTGATAAACTTGTAGATCCCACCTTTAATATATTGATAGTTTGGTTCGTGTAGTTGCAATTAAAAGATAATATCCTAGATTATTACTCCATATCTAACTAATATTTGGTTTGTTTGGTAAGTAAAAATATTTAAAATTTTATTTTCTTTATTTATTTCTCTTATTTTTTGAAAGATTAAGCGTATTGGTTTAATGTAAATGCCCTCTTGGAAGTTTGGAAACAATAAAAAAACTAGGCCGGGTGAAATAGAGATCCAGTTCATTCAAAAATGTAATTTTATAAATATCGATTAATTCTAATAAATATTGGGCCATCGATCTCAACCCATCAAATAATGTTGAGCCGATGAACCAACCCAATAAAAACATCAGATACAGTCGCAGCACTGTAATGAATTTTGGGCCTGAGAACTCGTCCCATCAAGAAAATTAGAATATCATATATCCTCCCGTTATTACAACATCGAACTGTCACTGTCTGGGCTAGTAGTCTTCGTGATTTACCTCCTTCGTGTTAACCTTGGGACGGGTTAACAGAGACACTGAGGACGAACGATTCACCTTTTACCACCGATTACAACATCGAACTAGGAGATATCATTATTGCTGCTCAACCCTAATCTCCACCAAGTATATCGTAACAACCCTAATCTCCGCCAAGTATACCGTAAAAGCCGGCAATATTAATCTAGTAAGGAATATGGGCCATGTTACTGGACTCATATGCAAGAAGTGGATTGTGATTTACGGACCAGCAGTTATACTGGCCACTACAGTTGATATCCTCTGGACCACAATCTCTGGTCCATCCCTGGTCCAATGCACAATAACCATTAGATCGGAGGTAAAATCCAAATACTGATCTCCTCTTGATATGATCCAACGGCTGTTATCCACTAGATTTGACCTTGAGTATATAACAAGTAATACCACGCAGTCGACTGAGGCTGCTGATTTCGGCCCAGTACTCAAATGACTAAATTAGGGCATAGACTAAGGTAACATTTGTGATTCGACTGTCCACCCTGATGCCGGTCGAACAAGTACAATTGGGCTAAAAAATTGGCCTGTTTATAACAATCTTTTGTCGATTATAACCCACTAAGCAAACACGTGTCAGATAGTTAGACCTCACTTCCTTTTCCACCAAAATGTTGCCCATTAACTATACGCAAAATTTTGAGACAGTAAAACATCCCAATGTCAATTTTGAAAGCATGGTTAAATAAAGCAACTCAGTACGCACAGTCAACATTGTCGCTTAACCTGCACATGTCCATGCATGCTCCGTTTGTCAACAAGGCTCCAGGCAGACATCAGTAGTCAGCTCGGTCCCGGCTGGCTAACCATTAAGTGACAGACACTATCCATATTAATACATTTACATACAGGAATACATGTATAACAATGATCGTGGCGAAATGGCTCCCGAAGAAAACCGAGGGTGCGGACGAAATAGCAGTCCTTACCAAACAAAATAATCATAAAGCATGATATTTGATATGACTACAACTTGTCAAAAATAAGTTACATGGCATACCTTTTACCAGACAGTATGTTTAATCCTATTCTTTGCTGGGTGATGATGATGTAGGTTGATCTACCTTAACAGTAAGGTCTCCGGTAATCTCACTGGGTAAACTCGAATCCACACTGGGCTCTTCCGTTTCTTTGGTACTTTGATTTTTAATTTCAACCAAGGAATCTGGGACCCCGAGTTCCACAGCGACACTTTCAACCATAACTTTGCTAGCTCCAGTTGCTTCGTATTCAACATTGGCTGCTCCATCTGTTAGAACAGGATAAAAGTTAGTCCCAGTACAGGTTTGTCAATTTATGGTAGACATTTGGAGGCCAATCTCACCGACACAGGTTTCAGTTGAAGCTGTTTTTGCTTCGGTTAATTCATTCGTGCAAAGTGAATCCAAGTTGTGAGCACTGTCATATGTAAGTTGAACATTTTCTATGTAACTGGTATCACCTTGTACTTTGACACCAGTAATCAACTCCATAGCTGGTATATCTGAAGCTTTGGCAATTTGCTTTCCATCTTTGCCCACTAGATTACCAGTGAAAAACTCTGATGCAACCACCCTACAACCAGGATGAGCATCGCCTGCTTCATGACATTCGCTATAACATGTTACAGATTGTTGCTCTGAGTTGATAGGGATGTCACCTACAGGATGAACATCTTCACCAACTATTGCTGGTTGATGAACATCTTCAGCAACTATCACTGGTTCTCCTTGTTCAGTATCCTCAGAAAGTTTGGGAACAGAAATGGACTGAACCAAGCCAGGGATTTGTTTGTTGCGCAGAGTGACACCGAACTCCACACTAGTACGCAAGTCTGTTTTCGTTTCCACACGAACATGCTCATCGGTGCTAGACTCACTGTGGCACATACCAGTACTACCGTGAAACAAATCAGGACCTTTCATGTTGTCATTTATCACTTTAGAATCAATTTCTGGTTCTTCAGTATTACCATATGGTTCAATCACTTTAGGATCAGTTTCTGTCTCTTCAGTGCTACCATATGGTTCAGGAGCTTTTTGATTCATACCAACAGAAGAGTCACCGGCAAACTCATCATTGCCCATGTCAGTTTTTTTGGAATCAAGTGTTTCTGTAACATCATCCATCATTTTAGAATCTGCTTCTGTATTTTCAATATCATGTAGTCGAAAAGATTGCATAATAACAGGTACTTTTTGTTCAGTGCCAGCACAAGCATCATTCATATTAAGGTGTGGGTTTGTCACTTCAGAGTAGCCATATGATTTGGAAGTTTGCATATTGTCAAGTGAATCTGCATCTAGTTCACCATCATATGTCCGAAGAAGAGGCTCATCATTCCTTGAGCTGGTAACATTTTCACTGGATTCAGGAAGTTTTGCTTCATTATCCATCCTATCTGATTGGGCTTCTGATTCGACAGTAGTAACCTTGTCTTGCTGAACAACATATTCAGATTGTGAAGGACTATTTGAAGTAACTAATTGCGTTTGCTGCTCTTCATACTTAATATCCAAGTCAGAAGCTAAAGAATTTTCAATGGTGCCATGAGATTTCCAATAGCCATTCTTTTGATCAGGATTTTCATTCACTTGGCTATATGTGTGTCTGCTGCTATCTTCATCGCCAGGATTGGCAAATGGCACATCAGGAATATTTTTCTTCAAAGTAAAATTGTGGGGCACCATATCCATGCTACAACAGCCAACAATAGAGTCATCATTTTTTTCTAGCAAAGCAACAGATGAATTTTGAGGACTTTTGAAAGTTACTAACTTATCATTGACATCAGCTGAACATGAAGGCATTTCATCTATGGCCGTGGCAGCAGTCTCTGAGTGGGATAGACCTTCTGCTACTTTTCCAGCTATGTTACAAAGCAATTTATCAGGGAGAACGATTTTAGAACCAATATTTGTCTCCGTATAGCAATCAGAATAGTTTTCCTCATGGTTCTTTAGACTAGATTGTGTGGAGATATCCGCAACCTGAGCAAAAATGAATGATGTACCTTCACAGATTTTCACTTCTTTCGCTTTGATTTTGCCTTCAGCACCATCTTGGGGCTCATGGTGGTCCATAGCCTGCTCAATAAGTTCAACATTAGAAGGAAGATGATCAACATTTGCACCAACTTGAATGACCGTCTTTTTCTCTTTTAACAGAGCATTGCAATTATCACGAGACAAAGCATTAACAATACTTACTTCTTTCTCCTTGGTTTTGCCTTCAGCATGATCGTGGTGCTCATGATGGTCCATAGCCTGCTCCACAAAAAGTTCAACATTAGAGGATTGGTGATCAACATGTGTACCAACTTCAATGTCCATTCCTTTCTCTTTTAACTGAACATTGCAATTGTCAATGGACGAAGCACCCAAAAAACTTACTTCGGCCTCTCTAGCATCAGCATTGGAGGTGACACCTGACTGACCTTCGGCTTCTCTAGCCTCAACAGTGGACATTTCGATAGCACCAACAGGTCGATCAAGTTCAACCAAGGTAGCTCCTCTAGTTTTTGACTCAGGTAGCTCCTCCAATCTAACTTGTTTGCATGGTTCAGAGATATTCTCCTCAAGTTCTTTCTTCAACGGAGACTCTTCTGGTACAGCATCAAGCTTTTCATGATGACAGATAACCACAGAAGCATCTATTTCTGAAAAAAAGGTAGTAGAGCCCTGATGTCCTAGTGAATCTGGTAAACTAGTCTCTGCAGACATTTCACTGTTGCAATGTTCAGTATGTATAGTTGTCTCCACAATTTCTGGAATTTGCATCACACTCATAGCTTCACTGGAGGGCCCCACAATAGGAGTCAGAGAAGCATCATTCAAAACAAGCATTGCATCCTTATTGCTTGATGAAGAAACGGCAACATCTGATAAGTTCGAGCTTGAAGATGAGCCTTTCATTGGACAGATAACAGCTTGAGTGCCACCAATGGATTTATCTGATTCTACCAGTGAATTCTTGGAACCGTGATCAGAAGAACTTACATTTGTGGCAGAAGGAATAAATTCCATATTACATTTGCCAAAATCTGACATCCCCGACCCTGAAGATTGTGCTGAAGCAGATTGAGTCTCATCTTCTTTCTCTGCCTTTTCAGAACACACCTGTATTTCTGAAGACTCTGGCAAAGCAGTCCAATTTTCATTCACTTTGTCACCTGATGCAGAAAGTGCCCCAAGTGTTACAGGACCTTCAGCACTTTCACTATCCTGTTTCTCTTTATTAGTAACTGCATGTGGAGTTTTTCCTTTGTTATCTGCTCGTTTAGCTCCTTCTGCCTGCTTTAATCCGGCAAGACGAGCACGTCGCTCGCAAGCTGCTGTTGCAGAACCACTTCGAGCAGCTGCTTTTTTCCTAGTCACTGACGATTTATCCAACCCTTTTTGAACTGCAGGAGGCACAACACCATAGTCTTTTGTTGGAAGATATTGCACTTGAACCAAGGGAACTGCAACTACAGAGGGTGAAACTTTCAAATTATCCATTACTGCTTCTGTTGCTTTAGATGGACTAATCAGTTCCTGATATTTGATGGCTTCAACAGACCCAGCAGGCCCGTCCACTTGGGCAACTGCTTCACCACTTTTCTGAGTCATAGATCTAGTATTTTGGGAACCATGGATAGATACAGCAACTTTAGAGCTCATTAATGAATCACCTTTTTGTTCTGGCGTTACCTTCCGACTGCTTAAAGTGGAGATATTGCTATCTGTAAAGTTCTGCTGCTCTGCTAATCCAACACCACCAGATACTATTTTCTGAATGCTAACATTAGATAAATCACCTATATTCTCATGTACTTTCTGTTTTTCACTTGATTTAGCCTCAGTAGAGCTCATGTTATCAATAGTGGCAGGTAATTTTGTCTTGAGAGGCACTGCTTTAATCATTGCTGCATCAGGAACCGCCCCAGCTTCACTCATTTCAGCAGATGAAATTTCCTTATCAGATTCTTGAGAAAAATTTGAAGTCTTAACTGATTCTAGATCAACCCTACATAATTGTGTCGAAGTACTACACTGATAATCAACACCAGAAAGATTTGGAACCACTGTGCATTTGCCAACACTTATCTTCTCTTGCAGTATTGCAGGGACCTTAGGTGCATCTGATACTACTTCAGTCTGAGTTGGAAGTTCAGTAACTATATTTACTTCACCAGAAGCTGATGAACATTTAGGTTTTCTGCCTCGTCCACGAAGTGCTCCAGTTTGACTTTTGTGAGCCTTGGTTTGAGCCAATCTGACCGAACTGGATGAAGGTAGTAAAGCAGGAGTTCCCACACCCACACTATCAGTAGTAGGAACCAGTCCAGAACCTGTAGGGGTTGCAGAAACCATTTCACTTTGGGACTTCACATCCTGCACCAACACTTCCCCTGCTGCTGTTCTCTTTGGCCTACCCCTACCCCGCTTAACTGGAGTAGACTCTTTGACTGACTGAGTAGGCTCTTTGAATGAATGAGTAGGCTCTTTGACTGGCTGCTCTTTGACTGGCTGTATCAGCTCTTTAGATATCGTTGGCAATTCAGTCTGTACTGGTAATGGTAGATGTTTCTCCTTGTTTAGAAGTTCATCTGAATCCTTGGAGGGACATGGTTCTCTCAGTACCTTGATTGGTAATGTTTCGGGAGAATCAGCTTGACAAAGTTTCTCAAACTCTTCTTCGGTCCACTGATCTCCATAGGATCGTACCTGCAAAAGAAAATTTAAAGTGATGTACTCATATGTACATACACTACAGACATGATGTTCACTTTATAGAGTTAGGTAGACGAATCAACCTCACGAGCTCGTTTGCCCCTTCCATAGTGTTGTGTATCAAGGCCACCGCCATGTTCACCTTTTCTTTTAATGCCAGCAGTAGAAGGTTGTGATTCATATATCGACATTGCTTTATAGAAGGATTTCAAATCCTCATCTGTCACAAGACGAGAAGGCATGACAACAGAATCTGACCCATCTGGATAACCTTGAGCCAATCTTTGCCATGCTGCCTGAAGGATACTCAGGTAAAAGTAATAGTGTTATAATGATATGAACTTCATGAATCAATCATTAACAAAATCAGTGAAATAAATGTGAGGAGAAACACCATTTCTTCATCACGCCTTTGCTTGTCAATAGATTCAAATATATCAATCTCAGCTTCACTGCAAAGAGTAAGAGCACTATTTTTAGCATAAAAAAGGAAGAGTCATTATTCACCATAAGATGCACTGTGATAACACAGCTAATAGTATCCACCATAATAACAAAACAGCTAATAGTATTCACCTTCGGGCAAGGATATCATTCAGAGAATCATCGTCCAAAACAGGCGCAGCTGCTTCCTTCTTAGACTCCCGAAGAAGATTTTCCAAGTATTCCCTTCTGTCCTCAGCACTGTATGAAGTAGAACAAAAACAAATTCAACAAGGATCACAGTTGGCTGGAGTTTACAATTTGGTGCATAGGAGAAGACCAAAGTACCTTGTGTTATTGTCAAAGAATCCTGCAGTGATGCTCTGATTAGCAACACCGAGTTTGTGTTCTGCTGCAGCCCTTACTTGTTCTTCAACAGTATGTACCTGCACACATCGAGCCAAGAACAAGAACAAAAATTATACATAGACTGGAAAAGACAATTGTTAAAAAAATAAAATCAAAGAAAACATTTATGGATATCCATCAACAGAAAAATCAAGGGAAAAAAGACAATTGCTAAAAAAAGTGTTTATAAAGTGGCAAGTATGATATCAACATCCTTTATGTAAGCTTTACTAATGAATATACAACATACTGTCTCCAACCGTAGAACAAGTACATCCCTCTTTTGTCCAATCCGGTGGGCCCTTGCTTGAGCTTGCAAATCAACCTACATCCTCGGAGAAAATGTCAGATGACAATATTAAACTAACGATAGTTATAAATATAGGATCACAAGAAGTGAATATTGCCTGTGGATTCCAGTCAGTGTCAAATAGGATGACAGTATCTGCAGCTTGAAGATTTACACCAACCCCTCCAGCTCGAATGCTAATAAAAGCATCAGTGACACAGCAATATCATACAACGAATCATAAAGAATATACTGAAGATGGAAAATATTTAGTTTTCCATTTGATGTGAAAAAACTAGAAAACCTTAGGAGAAATATGAATGCTTGTGAGTCAGAACGGTTGAATTCATCAACTAAAGCTCCACGGTCAAGCCCAGAGGTATGTCCATCCAAACGAAGGTACCTATATCGTTTCCAACAGAGATAATCCTCCATGACATCCAGCAACCTTGTCATTGTTGAGAAAAAAAGAACCTGACACCATGCAGTGAGGAAACGTCTAATATATAACAGGCATTGATTTTGGATGAAACAAAAAAAGAACAATTCTCCAACTGAAAAATGAAGCGTAGCAAAATTAGACCAAACATCACAAAACTTTCTTCCCATGCAAGTATAGTCTAAGATCATGAGTTACACGTATAAAAAAGATGTAACAGTTATTGTTCATGATATATATATATATATATATATATATATAGACATGCATACACAGGGCATACAACCCATAGAAGATGATGAAAGTGATTGAACACAAGGGAAGCCAGGCTGTGCCAAGACAATATTTACAAACGCCAACATTGAAATATGGATCTCTAGGATTATAAAATATAAGTTTTGAACAATAAAATGACCATAAAGATATAGCTAAATACACTGACCAGGAAAAAAAAAAAGATGTTAATAAAAAACTGTAAAGTTGACATACTCGATGACCAGTTGCTTTGAGCTTGGGAAGCAATCTGTCCAACATCTCAAGTTTTCCACAAAGTCTAATAATAGATGGCAGAAAATGTTTAGGCAGAAAACTGTCAACCTGCATCAACAATTCAATCATGAAATAGGGGCAAAATTTTCAAGTGAAATGACATGTATAACTAAACATGCCTCTTCAACATGAAGTTGACTAAGATATGGGTGATTGCATATATTACGCATTTCCATCACAGTATTGTGTATTGAGCGTGCCTGGTCAAGAAAGGAAATGTAACTCGAGATATTCAAAGAGCAATATTGTTAAATGAAAGAGGTGAAATTATAAAGTTGGCACCTTAACACTTCCTAATGAACCAAGATTCTCCTCGACTCTTTTCATTAAGAGTTTCTGATAAGCAGAAGCCTCACATCTTACAAGTCTTTCAATTTTCTCAGGCAATTGATTCTCAACCTACCAATCAGAAATCCAAAAACAAATTATTTGGTATTTGAAAATAAAAGATACATCAGCTTACAAGTAAAGCTTGCATGCAACAGGACAAAAACTCCAATTTCAACATATATTTGAATATACATTATACAGGCAAACACATACACGATTTAAAAGATTCAAGTATAAAATTATAGACAGTAAAAAAGAGATGGCACAAGAATGTCTACCATACTCTTTTTGTTACATAAAAGAAAACTAACCAAAAAGAATTCCAGCCTGACTTAAGCAGCACATAAACAAAAATATAAGCATGTTTGAACTATAAGCATAACAAACTTTTAGTCCTGACAGACTGCATTTGTGACGATGAAGAGCAAAAACTGTAAACCACAATATAATTCAAAGAAATTTGCAAGGAACTTGCAATTTTATCACATATTTTCAGATAATAGACTATTTCAAGTTCATTTTTTTTGTTCCGCAAAACTAATGCATCTCCAGTTCTTTTGCATGGATTAGGACTAAAAAATAAAGGAAATAACACATAGGGAAATAAATCAAATAGCATGAGAACATGAGGGGGAAAATTTTAACAGCCTTCCAGCCATAACTTACCACCATCAAGAAAATATTATCTAATAACCATACATCAAAGTCAGCAATTTTAACCACTGAAATTTCAGTTCATGTTCTGATGACTATATCTTTAGGAACCTTGGTTTAAGTTGTCCGCTAGTTAATAGCTCAATTCCAAGGTTTCTTGCAGTCAGGAGCCTCAGATGTCTTGCCTAAATATCAGTAGAGCATAGAAAAAGAGGCGAACAACACTACTGCTCAGGTTTAATTATCATCAATAGAAGTTTTTCTTAAAAAAAAAAATCACTCATCATAGCATGTTTTATCATTTGTCAAGTCATAGTTAAGGCATATTGCACAATAATCCATCTAAACTGTAACCAGTTTACCTTCACACAAACACTTCAAATAAGTAATCGTTGAATTACACCACAATAGAAACACAGGACAAGGAGAATTTCACAATTTCAGAGTTTCAGAAGGATTGATAAGCTATAACCAAACCTGACAAATTAATCACCAACCTTGTGTTTAAGTCTTCGAAGAACAAAAGGTCGAAGAACTTGGTGAAGACGGTTTATAATTAAAAGATTTTCCTCTTCCGAGAGTAATGCCTAAAAAGATATTGAAGTCTCAGTGTGGCACTGGTGATGGCATTTACATTAATTAAAGAGTCCCAGAACAACAACAACAACAACAACAACAAAATACTTACTTCATCAGGATTATTATCTCCATTGGTTTCAAATGGTTTGTTGAACCATTGAGAAAAATCCTCTGATGAGTTAAAAATATTAGGCAACAAGAAATTAAGAAGGGCCCACAGCTCTTCAAGATTGTTCTGTTAAAATGAGAAATAAACTATCATGTGGCGAATACCACTAGAAAACAAATGCTACTGCACTACAACAGAATGAACCAGCTAATCTTATAATTAATAGAACTATTACTGTGAAAGTCATATCCAGAAGATATCCTAAACTTGGTGCATGATTCGGAATTTTCATATAGCAATGTGTTGATAGCCTAGAGGCAAAAAAAATAAAATAAAATAAAATCATAATAATGACAGAGAGAGTGACCTGTAGTGGGGTTCCAGTCAATAACAACCGATGAGAACTCTGATAATTCCTCAAGTCTGCATTGAGTTTACAGGAGGCATTCTTTATGCGATGACCTTCATCAATAATTATGTAGTGCCAATGAATTTTACATAACTTTGGTCTATCATGTTTGTTCATTAAGTACTCATATGTTGTCAGCAAAACGTTAAACTTCTGATGAATAATCAATTCTCTGCAAAATGGAAAATATTGTCACTGGTTGAAAAATAATGGAAAAGTAGATTATTTGGAATTATGTTCTATTACTTAAATAGTCTACGCCTTTCTTCAGGAGGACCACAATATGATATTTTGTTTATGCCAGGTGCCCAGAAACTCATTTCAGTCACCCAACCTGGTAGAACAGATGATGGCACAACCACAAGAAAAGGACCTTTGTCGTTCTTTGTTTCCATCAAGTAACAAATTAGAGAAATTACCTGGAAAGTAGAAGATTGTCAACACAATGACAATGAGACATTAATTTACATCAGTAAAAATGGAAATACATAAAAAGGGAGCGAAAAGCATAAGAAAAAAAAGTAGACCTACTTGAACAGTTTTACCGAGACCCATTTCATCTGCAAGAATCCCGTTTAAGTGATTGTTATACAAAGAAACCAACCATCGTAAACCATTCATCTGATACCTGAAATATTTACCAGTACAAATTTGCAAGTATGGTTGAAAGTCAATAACATAGGTAAGTTTACTTGAAGGACTCAAGAAAAAAGGGCAATGATTTGTGATTAAAAGGAAGATAGAACATTGAGCAAACTTACTCCCGCAATTTTCCTCCGTGAAGGGATATTGGTTGCTCACTTATACTCTCTTTTACACTGGATCAGATAAATTTCAAAGTAAAAGATCAGTGTAATTTAACAAATCTATTTTGGCCCAGTTTACAGCCAGAAACAAAAAACAAAATCTCAAATCATCTTTCATCAAAAGAGACATACTGCCTGAATTTTAAAGCATCAGAAAACAAAAGTAGGAGTTTGCATCAAATAGAATGCACACCTATGAGCCAATTTGTAGTATTTTTCATTGCTCTCCAAATAATGCTGCACAAGCCAGAGAGGATAAGTAAAGAATGCTTCAAAAAAAAAAAAAAAAAAACACATTCTAGCATACTTGAGCCTGGTCACTTTCATCATCGTTCTCATTAGCAGTCTCATTGTTTTCAACCATAGTTTGGTCTCGACTTTCATCCATTTCAAATTGCTTTGCCACGGACTTGGCATCATTTATCTTTGAACCCAGCTTCTGAAGATACTTTTCAGTCTCCTTAAGAAGCTGCTTAACACGATCTGATTTTGTATCCTAGATTGAAAACATAGTTCATCAATAAAAGAAAAGAAGCTAGCAAATAAAATAAAATAGATGAATACAGAATATTGATGAACACCTGAACCATTCTCAGATATCCCTCTACATCATTATTCTTCAATAGATTAATCTTCTCACGTTGGATCCTGTCAATCTTCTCCCGGTATGCCCTCTCTTTTCTTTTATGAAATTCTTTCACATATTTATTAAAACCCTTCCAACGCTCTCTCTTAATCTTGAATGACTCCTCAAGTTTCTCTCTGAAAAATTCAGATTTGGATAAACAAAGTAATTCAACATACTGCCACTACATAACTGTTATACATTCCACATGACAACAACAACAAACAGTGCATCCCAATTGCTTGAGTCAAAACAAAAACAGCATGAAACATCTAGTAAAATAAAATGAACGATGCGACTGTAGCCAAAAAGATGAACACAAACACATAAATTTCAGAAAGATATATAAATGGAATCGATAAATGAAACATACTTGTGATTTTCTATTTCACCAAAGAATTCTTTTTGTCTTTCACGAATTCGCTTTTGCCTTTCTTCCTTCATTTTCTGTTCAAACTTTTCAAGCTGCTTAATTCGTCGTCCATGTCTGTGTTTCTTGAATGACTTTAGTCGATCCATCTCAGGTGTTACAGGCTTGAAAAAATCATTAAGAAAGTCACTGAGATCCAGTGAAAAAAAGTACCACCAATTAGAACAAATGATGAAAAGAAATGTGTTCACAAATAATAATTAAACAAGGAATTCAATGCTGGTAAGACTGGCCTATGCTAGCAAGAGTATCCCAAAAGGAAAAGGAAAACGAAAAGCCATCAAACCTTCTTAACCGGCGCTGTAGCGGAAGAAGTTGGAGTTTTTTCAGTTCTATAACACTCTTTGTCTTAGAAGAAATATCTTCAGATGAACTCACCTTTTCCTGAGACAACAAAGAAAATAAAAATAGATACCTTGTTGAAAATTAACACCCCGTACTGTAACTCAGCATGTACTAGTTATATCAATCCTCGTGGAAAGGTCATTCAGTTTTTTTTTTTTTAAAAAAAAAAAAAGAAAGGTCATTCAGTTTTGCTAGTATTGACAATTAGAATAGAATTGTCCTTCCAAACACCTTAGGTTGAGTGAAGGATTAGAAACTAAAAAACAGTGGAGGATCATATCTGAGAGCATACGGAAGCATATGACACTAGAAGTTAAAAACTATGCCACAAATCATCATTATTTTAGTTATTTAAAGCATTCCATAGTTGCAGTTAGAGGAATGAGATAATGGAAGAGTTCACAAGTCTCTTTTGGTGGAAAGTTTAAAGTGGATGCAAATTACTCAATAGGAGAGTTTACACCGCACTTGACTAAGCTATATAGGTGTGGCTTTATTTCTTGAAAGATTGTTGAATTGATGATTCCTCTTGGTAAAGTAAATAGAGAATTCAGTGAACCTTTTTTTTTCTCTCTCTGCTATTCCTTTGAAGTTCTGTCTTCTATCAACTCAAGACACAGCAATGCACATATCCTATTAACAGTACACAGGAAACTGGGCATTCATAGATTTACTATATACATCACTCTAAATAATGTAATGGCCATATATATCAATTTTCATCATCCAACAACAGACTCAACTTAATTATTCATACTTGAGCATGCTACTTTTCTTAAAATATATCATAAGGATAATCTATATTTTAGCAAAGGCATTACTTTTTAAGTTTAAAAACTAAAAGGAACAAGGAAAAATCTGAACAAAGATAAATGGATAGTGAGATTAGTATAGGCTTAAAACACGAGAGTATAGCAATGAATTAAGCAGAATGGGGTATCACCTGCTTAACAATAGAATAAACAGTGTTGGCCCTTTCAGATGTAGCTGCGAGCAATGGAAACTCTATATGATTCTACTAGGCATTAAATAATTACCACAATAAATGATGTATCCTTTCTTTAGAGAGAGAGAGAGAGAGAGGAACAATGTTAGCCCAAGAGATAATTTTTCCAGCATTGTTGATAAACATTTTCTCTTAATTAACAAGGAATTTCCATGTCAAATACTTAAAACCCATATATCAGAATGAAAACTGTAAAGGATGACATAAAAAGGTCTTCTGCATTTAGTAATTATTTTTATATGATAAAAACGAAACAAAAGAAAACATAAAGCACCAAATCATTAATATCCCACATGATGTAAACCCTACTCAGACACATAGTTCTCACACATACACCAGAAGAGAGGAGATCCAAAATATTCAAGAGTACTTTCTTTTCTTGCCAACATAGTATATGATCATTCAGAGAGGTCATAAGTCTGACAAAAAGAAAAAAAATCAAGGGACAGATATCTGGTACCTTCAACTTCTCATAGCATGCAGCTATTCTTTCCTCGGACTTTTTAAGCTTTGAAGCCCATTTTTGTTCTTCGACTAGTTTCCTCTTTTGATAATCCATAATACACTTCTCAGAAGTTGTGTACTTTGGATGAGATGCCAGTATCTCATTCAAATTTGATTGATTTCCAATGTCTTGATCAAAAGATTTCTCCAAGACCGCCTCATTCATGATCCCTGTCATGTATGCATCAGGATGTTGTTTGTGAATGGCAGACATAGCTACACCATTTGAAGTCAAGGCATCTGGATAGGAAGACATTTTCTCAGGAATGAATCGATTTATGGAGTTCACATCCTTTAATGGATGAAACACATTTTCTACATTTTCACATCTGTTTCCTACAGCATGTGGATTCTGCTGTTTTACAGGTAAAAGGGGCTGATGCTTATCAAGATGGGCATTGACTCCAGACAAGTTAGGATCTGGCAAATGTGAAGAGCCTGCATTGTTATTTTGACTAAAGTTTTGAGACTGATTCGGATAAGCTTCACGATGCAGCATAGCAGCAGCTGGAGATTCGTTATAAGCAGTGTCCTTAACTTTGGCTCTTGGAGCAAATGGCATATCAAAACTCTTAGATTTACCAAATCCAACAGAAGGTGAGACTTGATTTGCCCAAACAGATTGGTAGTTAGAATTAGATGGAACCTCGCTCTCGAACTGACTGCTGAAAATACCTGCAAAAGGATTGGAAAAAATCAGACTGCTGCAGTAAGAAGAGAAAGAAATGATTCTGCAGCCATGGATAGCAGTCTATAAATCACTATTTGTCTAAGGAAGAAAACATATAGTTTCTTCTGCTTAGTGCTAACAACTATTTTTTTAGAAAAAAACGTGGCATTTCTTACCTTTTTTCTTTGCATTAGCTATGTCCTTTGAGGACAATTCTGGCTCAACTATACTGCCACTAGATGAGGAAGCTGGAGGTCCTCTAGCCACATTGCTTGGACCAACAAACGAATTATCCTGACTATTACTCGGTTCCCTTTCAGTTCCTCTGCTATCATTCAAGCGAGGTTGTGTTTCATCTGTGTTAACCAACAATGGTACAGCATTCTCAGATTAAGAAGCAACACAAGTAGAAACTATTTCAGAATAAAATTGCAAAAAATGCACAAAAAGTGAGGCTACCTTCTTTTGCCAAACTAGCTCCAAGTGCTATTTCAAGGTGCAATTTCCTAGGCACTAAATTATTTCTGGATTCAATAGACGGGAAAAGTCAACATAAATAATTATCTAGATACTGCTATCATTACAGCATTTATTTGGATGCATAAAAATAAAATAAAGAATTGTTAGTTATTAATACCTGAAAGCAAGAAAAACAAGGCATTGAGCCCTAAGTTGTTTCAGTTGTTGTTCCCTAAAAGGATGAGAAGGACTTGTGCCAAGTTTTATAACTGAGGAACTTGTTGGAGCACCTGTTTCCATACTAATTGGTATACCACCTGATCTACTGTCTGATTTTGATCTAGATAAGAGATCTTGGCTCACTTGACGCATCATGTCCATTTTTGCTCCACCTCCCTGCAGTTATTCTCTCAGTATTGGGAGACAGAATAAAAGGACACATTTAAGCATAAAAAACAAGCTCGTTCTAGGTATTGCTTGAGTGCCAATGGAATCATTTGTAATTTTGTGATATGAGCTTACTTTATGATACTAGCAAATTATATGCCAATGTCGCAAATCCGAAGTTAGTATCCTTCCTCCTAGCAAATCACTTTATCCAAGAAAAAACATATTGCTGAGCATACAGGAAAACCAATAATTTACATAATATGTTGAAGTTGAGACTTCAAATTGGCATTCAAGTTATGATTTGAGAATTAAGCCCGTCCTGATAAGCCTAGTTGTATTGGGATTGGATGCAGATTTTTCAGCTAGGTCTTGAAGGATCATACAGATTGGAGTGAAAATAACAGAGATAGTTAAGTTCTGGCGAAAGATTGATAGCATCATTTTGAAGTAGGAAGGGATCAGAAATTTTGTTCAAAATCAGTTGATTTCATGCAGACCCTAAGGATTCGAGCCTCCGCTTCTACCGCTGGTGAGATCAATTACATGAGCAAATCATTGCAATCCTACAAACTGCAGAGGGGGGAAGAAATCAGCGAAGCCAGACTGCTGGAGCCTTCAAGGACATCGAAGGTTGATTTGGGAGGAGGAAGACGTCAGACACATTGGATCAGGATCATCCATCCTCTGGCCAATATTCTTAGTTATCAAGGAGAAGGCAGTCTCAGGATGGAGCAGAGTGAGTTTGAAGGTGAGTCTAGGGATGGAGGAGCATCCTCTGGCCAATATTCTTAATTCTCAAGGAGAAGGCAGTCTCAGGATGGAGCTGTGTGAATGTGAAGGAGGGTCTAGGGTGGAGGAGCGAGAGTAAAAGGAAGGTAACTAATATGGAATATTTATTAATTTTATTATATCAATGGGCAATACATTTAACTATGATAACTAGGTAGCCCCCGAGGCAATGGTACAGCGGTAGGACGCCTTCTTACCCTAGTGGGCCGTGGGAAACTTCAGTGGGGTTGGCTTGGTTACCCCAGGATTAGTGGCGTAACCTATTATCCCTGGAGCCAACTAAAATAAATAAATAAACTATGATAACTATGTACGACTGTGAGGTAGCAATTTAATTAAGGATATGCTAGTTTAAAATTAAATAAATATATTTTGATTCATAATGTTAATTAAGTCAATATTTAATGAAGTCATTTAATCAATAATATGATATTCATATGTAAGGTTCAAGGGATGATATATATATATAGGTAAATGGTCTTCTACGTGATTCGCCTACTAAGTAAATCCAAAGCACAACTTATGCACACTCAGAATTTGACCTCCAAAATATTCATCTCATTTGGGATTCGCCCTTGTCCACTTATTTGTCCACTTATTGTTCCTCTAAAGGGTGTGTTTGGTTAAGGCTATCATGTATCACCTTGGTCCGATTACCTAGTAATCACATAACCATGTTATGGAGAATAAAGCATAACCTTATGTTGTTTGGTTCAATCTTAGGTAATGCAATAAAAACTTATTTGTTTAGAGGTTTTAGTATATATATAACTTAGTTAATAATAAGTTTGATAAAAGTGAAAATAAAACAAAATAAAAAATATATATTGTTATTATTAATGGTGATATATATAAATAAATAAATTCAGATAATATTTTAGAAATTTATTATTTTAGATTTTTTAGGGGATAATTTCTCTGAGCTTCAGATTAGATCTATGACTAATTCAATTGACTAAAATTTTAATCATAAACTAAAGTAAAAAAAAAAAAGCCAAACAGAATCATCGCCTCACGCACACGATCGTGCGCCCGCCCGTTGCTCGCGATCACGATTGCCACCTCTGTCCCCACTTTCACGGGACCAATGAGCCGCTGCCACCTCGGGCAAGCCTTCCGCATGAAGGAACGGCGACGACGTTTGCTGCTTGCGCTTGCCCTTGATGCCAAGACCGTGGCTGTGACAATCGGCCGCTACTTGCCCTGGGATGACCAGTCTCGCCCTCGCAACAAAGGATGACGAAGGAATGATGAGTCATTGCTCGCCCTCTCTGCGGCGATCTGACGCTGCTTACACTTGACGAATGAATGACCCCGGCTGTTCGCCCTCGCTGTGACGAAGGACTAAGAAGGAACAATCATCCGCTACTCACCGTCAATACGACAATAGGTTGCTGCTCACGTTTGACAAACGAAAGACCGCATCTGGATTCTCGTTAACCCCATAATCAAGAAAAACCAAAGAATTTAGAGGTGATTACATTCCTGATTCTACTCCCATTTTGCTGACGTTTTGCTTATGTGGCGGGAATGCATCAAAACTTGGGAATAGCCCATTACCTAAACCAAACGGGGTTAAACAATATAACCTTGGGGCGATAACCTAACCAAGGTTATCGACGATAACCCCTAACCAAACGCATCAAAAGTGTTTTACTGCTACACCACACCCATGAGGGTGGGATGATTGATAGTTAATTTATTATAATGTTGTAGACTATAAAATGATATGGTAAAGATTAAAAATATTATACATTAGGAGATTGATTTAGATATACAAATATTAATAATATTTAACCATTATAAACCACAATAAATTAAATCAATTGTTTCTTGATTGATATCAAAAACTCTAATTTAATTGGTTAGCAACATTTTTTAATAACAGGTTACTCTTCTTAATATCTAGCTATTTATTTGCTACAATAACTATTATTATTAATACTAGGAATGCTAATAAAATTAAACAACTATAATAACAATAACAAAAACTAAATTGTTTGCAAAGTTAATATTAAAAACTAGAAAATTCTGGAAATTAGAAGAAAAAGTTTAACAATAATTTGGGAACACTTGTTTAATAATTAATGGCAAACTGATAGAGAAAAGCAATATTTAAACAAAATATTTGCTGATGAATATCTGCAAATACTTAAAAATAGATTGATTCACATACCTGACTTGATTCTACCTGGAACGAATCTCCTTCTGTTATTTTTGTCCCATGTGAAGATAGACCAACCTGCCCTTCAAAAGCTTTTACAGAAAATCTTGATGCGTCCTCTCTCACGGCAGAGGAATTCCAGGTATGCGAGTCTAGAACAGGTTTACTGGAGAGAGGAATTTCTTTGGTAGTGCTGACGGGAAGGAACTCTTTGCCCCTGTTCAACGGATGAGAACTAGAGGAAACTTCAAAGCTTCTTTGAAAATGTAACTTGGAAGCTGAATCATGGCTCTCCAATTGAGAGTTATTATATTGTGCAGGGGCTGAAAGGGCAACATTTGCCGCTGTAAAGGAGTTAAAACCACCAGAAGAACCTGTAGGAATACCATGCAAGCGACTGGTGGGCACATCAGCACTTGTTTCAGTATTTGGGTTAGCATTTGTTGGATTATTAGCATACAAAGATTCACCATGAATTCCAGGAGAAGGTTCTTTAAGAGAAGAAGTAGAACCCTGAGAATTATCTGACGGCATGGCAAATTTGTTCTGGTTCCAGAGATAATTTGAGCTAAAAGAGTTCATTCTCGATGCCATCAACCCTCCCTTTTGCAGAGCAAAAAATCGCTCTGCAGACAATACCTCCCGTTCTTCAGGAAGCTTAGAAATTGAATTTAGAGAAAATGGATTTGATATTTTTGTGTTATCCATTGTCCTCTCAGTCATAACCTCACAACCTTCTTGTTTGCTTCGAAATGGAGCTCCAGAAACATTAAATAAGTGGGTGTTTTGATGAAGATTATTTGATTGTTCGAGAGCACCTGATTTTGATTCATCTTGCCTTCCCCCTTTATCATTCTGTTTGCCTTTCCTAGAACTGTGGCCCATGGCAGATGTTTCAGATAACTGAGGGCTGTCAGGCAAAGCATCTTCTGCTGTTTTTGAGTTTCCTCTTTTACGCTTAGGGGCAGTTTTCTTTACTACTTTCTTGTTTGGTTGATTCTCAAATCTAGTGCTATCATGCTTTTCCGAAGAGTTTGCCGACCTTGTGTCCTCCGTTGGCATGCTGGCTGGACTTCCTTGCTCAGATGACTTACTAATTTTCTGAGATAAACTTTGCTGAACTTCAAGTCCAACCAAGTCCATCTTACTCATTCCCAATTTATTTGAAACATCTATTGTGCCTGATGTATTTTTCATCATATCATAGCGATTCGAAGGACCAGCAAAGGCTTCATTAGCTAAATTAGTGGATGCAACTTGCCAAGTTGCAGCACCCAAACCTTTTTGAGGAACATCACTTCCACCTGCATGCAACAAATTGCTAACTGCTTCCTTCTCCCTTGACTTTGCCTGGCCAGAACTTCCTGTTTGAGGAACAGCAGTAAAAGGAAGGCGGGATGATTTCAAGGCTTCAATGTCAAGCCCATGCTGATTTATAACAGTTTCAAGGGCCCTGAAGAAAAAACATTGTACCTTTAAGTGTACTTCCTGGTATGACATCGAAACATACTTCTGATATATTAAGTACAATATGGAAACTTTGCATTCCCAAAAAAGGTAGTGTTTTAATATCAATCAGGCAACCTATTATGTCCCCACAGAATGCCCAGTTGGCTAGAGGTGGCAGGCTTGCTACAATGGGGCAAGGGATCAATTCCCTGCGAGCGCATGCCCTCAAGGAAAAAAAAAAACTTTCTCGCCCTAGCCAACTTGGCAGTCGGGTATAAGTTGACCCCGTAATTTACCTCCCTTCACATGACGGATTGTGAAGGTCGTCTGGGGTAAGCGTATTCACCTTTTACTACAACAAAGCTAACTAAAAATAATAATAATAAAACAAAGTTAACTATTTAATTCAAATAAGATTTTTCCCACTATTTAGTGGAAATTCATATTGTGCAGAAACCGGATATATACACTAATTAAAGCATAATATGTTTGCAAATTGCAATGAATTAAAAGAACTAAGCATGACTATAAAACCCTAACAAGCAATTGTGGCCTGTCCATCCTAATTATTTGTCATTGGCTACATGGATCCTATCATGTCATCAAACTCAATATATAGTCATATTGTTGGCAATTGTATAATCATTGTGTTCTAGATAAAATTTTCTTTAGTTTCCCTTGGATGCTACATGTTCAACTATTGTGAAGTCAAATTTTCTACCTTTAGATTCCACATTACCAACGTACAAGTCCATATCATCTAACTTACTTTCAATCAATTTATCATCTATCGAAGCTACAACTAATAATATTTTTATTCCCTCTCCTAATCACTAGTGTTCAACCCAACATTCTCAATTTTATTATATTAGTTGTTGTATGTTTTGTATCTTTGATGCTCTCATTTGATTGGTTATCACATGGTGTTAAAAAAAATTCATTATTACATGACATAAGCCCAAGATTCTAGAAGCTCCTGTACACATTTTAAACATTCAAATATATTATGGTTTCAATAATTGATCTGAGATATCTAAATGTTATGGGATTTTTATGTTCATCCCACTCAACTCTCTTTACTTTTTCCCCACTACCCGACATATTTTACCTCCAACCCACTATCCAACACGAATTTAATAATTAAAATTTGTGATACTTATCATTACGTCTTATTTTTTTGATATTTATATTACTGCACTTGCAAATTTTTCATTCTCGTACTAGGGCACATTCAATTTAAATATGAAATCTAAAATGTTAATACAATACATATGCATTAGACAGCTTAAAAATGGGCTGTCCTTTGTAATCGATCAATGTTGAATCTAGTGCAAGTTGTCAATTACCTTGTCTAGCTTACCCATTGATCAGATTATAAGGTTGTCATCTATGGTAACATTCTGGTAACACTATAGAATTTAGTAGTCAAAAGATAACAAATGCAAAGATATTGAGCTTGTTTCTTATATTTTTGTTAGAGATCCTTATTACCTTTAATGTTAACCATCGATTTAGCCCTCAGAGTCTGGGAACATTTTCAATCTACATCTTTGGATGGATAACATTGAAGTTCATGTTTTGTGCAAAAAAAAAAAAAAAACATTTACAACAAATACCAGAACAAGAAAGCTAACTGTCCATGAAAGAGGAACATTGTTTGCCAAATAATGAATTTACAAAAAAGAAGAAAATTGAACTCACCTAGAAATGACCTGATATGGCAATGAATGCTCCTTTCCACTTACTTTCATATGTTGACATATCTGACACAATTAAAGAAAACAAAACATGACATTAAGGTTTTGAGAAAAGTTTACTACGAATACACACTATGAAGATTGATCAATACCACATAAAGCTTTGAAGCTAATTTAGCAGGCTCATCCTTCGATTCTTGGATAAGTTTATGCAAAAGTTTGGCAGCCTCTACTTCAACATGTTGAGAAGCTGCCATATCTGTGTAAAACGGAATTTAAGTCAACCTCTTTTATCATCGCCGAAAGTAACAGTAGTTTGTTCAGATAAAGTGGAACTGATCCTATATATTGATATCAGCAACTCATTCCATCTTAAACTGTTCATTGCGTATCCCAAACTTGATTTGTCATACTTGTAGAAGTTTGGAACATTTCTATAAATAACAGAAGAATAACAAGTATCAGTGCAATCAACCTGAATCACCAATTTAGACGCAAGGGAGCGCAGGAGCAAGGTACCAAACTCTAACTTAAATATCCAACCACAATAAAATAGTAGGGTTCAATATATTTTATAAAATCTAAATTTACTAACTATCGATATCTAATATAGCTTGAAAAGCTTTCGACCTGGTGATCAGCCCATTCTGATCAGAGAAATCATATTTTTGAACTATACACAACGCCCGAAAACGACCAGATCAGCTTGTTCCTAAGACTAAAAAGACTAAGGCAAATTTAACACAGAGGACTACCTCCGGGTGGCGCAAATTTTGATCAGGGGCTCAGTAGACGAGAAGGAAGGGAGGCAGGCAGAACGATAAACTGAAAACTTGCCTTGTGACCAACAGCGAGCCGGAGCAGGAGGATCGTTGCTTAGGATCAGAGATCGGCAACTCGGGCTAGTCGGCGGAGCCTCCCCACCGCGTTCCACCGCCACGCCATGTCCCTTCCGCTAGGTTTTTAGGTGCGAGAAGTATGAGAGAGAAGGGGGAAAGTACACTTGGAGTTATCGGGCGAAATTCGTCCCATAAAAAACTCTATGCGCTCGATGACCTGGGCATACAAATCCCTGCAATCCTTCTCGCAGGGTCGCAGGTGTTACCCAAGCACATCAATCGAAAGTATATTTTTTATGTTTATCTAGAAAAATAAGTAAAATTTAAAAAAATAATAATAAAATAAAAAATCAAAGCATAACCATTATAATTATTAAAATTTTATTAAAAATCTCGACCACTAACTCTTAGGTACTGTTTGGGAGAGCTTTTGCTTCTTTAAAAGTGATTCTTATAGAGATTATGCTGAAGTTCGTGAGAAGCTAAAGTATGTAGTGTTTGGAAATAGAAGCCAAAAACTGATTCAAGGTAAAGTTTGAGTGTTTGATAAATAATTACTTTAAAACTTAATTTTTAAGTTAAATGACAATAATATTCATAATAAATGTTTTAAATATTATATCAAAATTAATTTTTTTATTTTTAAAAAATATATATAATTAATAAAAATATAAATATAAAAAATGATAAAATTTATATAAATCAAAAAAATATGTATAAAACTTTTTAGAAATGTAAATTATATAAAAGCATGATGGTAATTATGTAAAATGGTAAATTTCTTAAGGACATAAATGTCAACTTTTAATTTTGCATGCACTTAAAAAAGTAGAAGCAGAAAAAAATATTAAATTCTTGCTTCCAGCTTTTGAGTAAAAGTTATAGAAGCTGAAGCTGAAGTAAAATCTGACATTCACAAATACTCAAAAGTGCTTTTATATAACTAGAATCTAAAAAGTACTTCTCAGAAGCTCTCCCAAACATAGCCTTAGAAGACTTTGATAAATTAAAAACTGAAGATGAAAATGACCAGTTGAAAAATAGAATTAAACAGTTAGAAAATAATGATGCATGCTTGTATAGAAATTCTTTTGGATTACATTGGTATTATAAATATGATAAGGGTCAAATTAGAAAATTATCATGAAAATATATTCTTAAAAAATACTTCATTAATCTAGTAGGTAGGAATATATATTATATTCTAAAATCTTATTTAAATTAAATTATCCACTCATGCAATGATTTTTTTAATAAAAAATTGCCTTAGTTTGAAATTTTTTTTAAAGTTTTGTTAGAACTTTTTGCTCAGATTTTTTTTATAAGATAGCAAAATTTCTATTATCAATTTTTTTATTTTCTGAATAAAAATGAATTTTTTTCAAAAATATCTCTTTTTGTAAAAATAATTTCGTAAACTTTATCTATGATTTTTTATTCAAATTTTTTATATTTATAAGGAAACAAAAGCATGTGGTAGGAGAAAATTTTTTAGAATTTTTTAACAACTAATTATTTTTCTGTGAACTTTTTACCAAAATAATAATTTTTAATATAAAAAAGTTCAAATATTAAAATTTTTGAATATTTAAATTTTTTTGCACTAAAACTTTCTTTCCCCATACATAAAAATTTTTTCATGATTTTTTAAGTTCAAAAATTATTTTTATGAATTATCTTCATAAAAAAAATCTTTATCCAAACTAATTTATTTTTTGATTATATAAAATACATCTTTTCATGGAAAATTTTTTACATCTGTATGTTTTTCTTCAAAACATACAAATTTTTTCCAAGATACCTAATTAATTTTCTTATTTTACTTACTATTACTTATTCTTGTGCTAAATCTGGCTTCTAGTGCATATTGATTATAGAATGAAAATGTCTCCTTTAGTGATGTAAATTTCATCCTACTTTTTGGTTTTCGATCATCATCAACTTGGAGAATACATAGTTGATCATCACATTGATTTTCTTCAATTAATGAAGAATGTCTAATTCAGAAAATCGAGCAACAGTTCAAGCTAAGAGGGTGCACAAATAATATATCAGTTGCTAGACGCGACTTTAAATCAAGCAATCGTTTTCTTGCTTGATTTTTGAAGCTCACTGCAATCAGAATCTCATCCAAAATGTAGTAAGTAAATTTCTTTGTTCAGACAAGAAATCAATCAAAAATAATGTAGATGATAATAATAATAACGATACAAATTCTAGAAAAAAAATACTTTGTAATACTAGGTACATTGGTGTTGGTTTTTAATCACCAACAACAAGTTGGTGGTGATTTAAAAAAAGAAGTTAGCCAACATGGTGATGATTTTCTTTCAAAATCAGCATTAACGTTGTAGTTGATTTTCACCATGTTTCATGATTAATTTTGCAGTTGATTAATTTTGTAGTTGATTGATAACAGACAAAGAAACTAAAATTTTAAGTGATATTTGGAAGTTTCTTATACAATGGTTTTGTTGCTTTAAATGTATTGGGCAAGAAAACCATATTGGGCTATTTTTAAAAAAATAAACATCACGTTGGTACTGATTTTTCAATAATAAAATCAGATTGCTCGATTTTGAAACAAAACCATCCCAACGTTTGTGTTGGTGTTTCAAAACCACCACGTTGGTGCTGATTTTGATAGAAAACTAGCCCAACGGTGGTGCTGGTATTTCAAAACCACCAATTTGAGTTTATAAGGCCGATGTGGAATGTGGATAAAGAAACACAAGTAGAAAAAGGAGATGAGGAAGATGACCAGTACAGTTTTGGCGAAAACCCTAACTCACTTGTCATGAGCTGAGAGTTGAAGAAGATGACATGTGTTTAGGGTTGGAACCGAGGGAAGAGAGGAGCTGGATGAAAGGCGAAGAAGATTTAGGGCTTTGGTTTTACGGAAGAGAGGTGAGTGAAGGAAAAGAGAGAAAAAAATAAGCCCGCGAAAAGGAGGATTAAAAATTTTGGATTTTTTCCACACTAGCTGCCCACGTCCATTTGTTACCCTTGCGCATGTATATATATATATATACAGTACTGATATCCTGCGGGACTTAAAAAATGTGATTGTGCGCGACTGCGTACGTGGCATTATTCTCTTCTCTCTTCGACGCAACGAAGCCCTCTGCCCTCTTCGAGGCGACGACGCTTGTGCTTATTCGACGCGACGAACCCATCCTCGCTATCCTCTCCCTGGTGGTTCCTCTCCGCACCATCCCTTTACCTCGAGGCAAGTTTGATTGTCAATGTGATTACTGGGCATGATTTAGGTCTCGGTTTTTAACTAATCAACATATATGCTCTACTACATATTAGATGGCTAGCTCTATGTGAGTGTAAAGATTTGTTTGCCAGGCCTTTGTGTTTAATTTTCTTTCATAAATGTGAAAAATTATAACATGAGATGCTTTGCTTCCTCTCCTGATCAATGGATGAGCACGTGATGTGCCTTTCTTTGTACTCTCCCAATAATGCCAAAGGACAGTTATGAGTCTAAGCATGAGAATTGTACCAAGCAAAAAATGCCTCATATTGCTGTAGAATAAGTATGCATGTTGTTTCTGGCAATCAATTTAGTATGGTTCCACAGGTTAAACTAATCATTATTTATAATGTATATGCATGAACATATTATGGGAATATTACTATTATGTTAGTGTTATATTACTGACAGCATTCTTTGTTTATATATATTTGATTTAGAATATATTTTTTTTTGCTATATGATGATGATGTACAGAGTTTCATTCCAACTAAATCTGAAATTTCCTATCAATGGATGAAAATTATGGTGAAGATCAGCTATACATTCCTCAAGTTGCAGATGATCGAAAGCCACAACAAGGGATGGAATTCTCATCAATCGAAGAGGCATTTTCATTCTACAATCAATATGCACGTGAATCTGGATTTAGTGCAAGGATAAATAGTAGCAAGAAAAATAAGATGACAAAAGAAGTTGTATGGAAAACATTTGTTTGTTTTAAAGAAGGGCATACAGATGATCAACGGAATAAACAAGTAAAATGTGATCAACGGACAAGGGAAAGAGCACGTGGCGAAGTTAGAACTGGTTGTAAATCAAGGATTTCACTTGTCAAGAAACAAACTGGACCTACATGGGTTGTCACTAACTTCATAGAAGGTCATAATCATCCACTATCGACTCCTTCAAAGGTGCATTTGTTACGATCACATCGTAATGTTTCGGCAGCAAAAAAAGCATTGACTCAACGGTTTTCAGAGGCTAATGTGCCAACTTGCCAACAAATGCGATTATTTGAGATAGAGTATGGAGGGCCCGAGCGAGTAGGTTGTACAGAAAGAGATATTAGAAACTTTGAGAAAGAGCTAAGAGATGAACAAAAGGGTATTGACGCCGAAACACTAATTGAGCTATTTGCATCTGAGAAAGAGAAAAATTCAGCATTTTTTTTTGAATACGAGACTGATTCAGATAACCGATTTAGTAGGTGTTTTTGGGCTGATCATGCATCAAGAATGTCATACAGTGTATTTGGTGATGTAGTTGTATTTGACACAACATATAACACCAATAAATATGGATTGATTTTTGCACCATTTGTAGGAGTTAATCATCATCACCAGACAATTATTTTTGGCTGTGGCTTTATAAGTGATGAGAAAACTGAATCTTTTGTTTGGCTGCTTAACAAATTCATAGAAGCCATGCCTAAAGGTCCTCC
>JBAMIE010147489.1:0-15571 GCA_037177295.1 Kaempferia parviflora | reverse complement strand
GGAGAGAAACCCAAAAACAATTTTAGGTTTTTCTTGTCATTTCTTTTTCTCACATGGAGGGGTATTTATACACCTCCATAGGGTTTAATAAGCAAGATCAAATCTGTACCCATTAAGTAAAACCGATCCATTAGTATTAAGTTTGGTTCAAAAACTAAACCAACTTGATTTACAACCAAACCAATTTTAGTTCATAATTAAACCAAACCAATTTGGTTTGTTATTAAACCATATTAAATCCAACTCACCTACAATAGGTGTGGCCCACCATCAACGCAGGGAAAGAGAATATTTAAGCCAGATTTCAAGGGTTTTTTGAGGGAATCTCAATTTGGAGTCGCCCAAGGGCTCCAAGGTGACCTCGAAGGACGGTCTAAAGGAGATTCAATGATATCAACGCAGGAAATTTAGATGGGGAGCATCCAGAGACGTATTCGTGTAACGAGACTAATAATTCTTCTCCTTTTCTGATTTGGACTTGATTGCAATCGACTGAACTATGATTTCTGATTGTAACTCCATTTCTATAGAGTAGATTCTTAATTGTAGGATTACGGAATAGCCCTTTTAATATATGCACATCTTTTGTTTAATCTATTGAGTTTGAATGTTTCCTATTCAATGATATGTATGTTTATGGTCCGAATTTACTGCGTGAATACAATCTCGATGCCAAATGCATGAGATTCATATACCACAAGGATTAGGGATGAACTGAAAGAAGAACTTGATCCTTTGACTCGTAGAAATCCAAGGCATGGAGAATCTATTACAAAAGTAGATTGGTATGCCATGAAAAGTAATAGGTTGTCATAGATTTAATGGATCTATTCTAATTCGTCGTAGACGACAATTGGAATTGATAAACCGGTCTAGTCCCAAAAGTTCACACTGGATACTATAGGATAGTCTACCTACATGAATCATCATTGAGGATTAAAAACCAAATATATATTAGGTGTTCATAATCATGAGCAATGTTGCTAAAAGCGCTAGGCGTCAGTCGGGCGCTTGACTGGCGCCTAGCGCCTAGGCGGGGCCTTGGCGCTCTAGTACTTTTAAATAGATATATCAAAATAAACATCAAATTGGCAAGTAGTAGAAAATAATAAATACCAAAATAAATATTAAGTAAGTAAATGTCAAAATTAACATCAACTAGCCTAAGCCAAATAGCAAATAACATCAAAATATTCAAACTTCAAACTTCAAAGTTAAAAATTCAATTTTTAGGATTTTATTAAAATTCAATATAATGGTTTTAATTAAAACCATGATACTATTAAAATAAAATTCAATATAACAGTTTATAATTTATAAACAATGTTAAATGGATTATATGAGTGATATAAGTTGTTTATAAATTATATATAATTTCTAATATAAATTATAATTATATATTATATAAATTAATGATTAATTAAAGAAACTATTAATTAAATAATATAATTATAATATAAACATTTATATTTTTATTTAAAACAAAAAAAAAATCACCTCTTCAGTCTAGGCGCTTAGAACCGCCTATGAACAGTGCCCACCTAATTTGGCCGATTAGAGGGTTTTCGGTTCGCCTAGGCGACCGCATAGGCCGAAATCTGCAACACTGTGTAAAAGACAGGACTTAAAACTGACTATCTTTATTAAAAATGCTTCAGTTAATCCGCTTGGAGTCTTCACATCGTTATATATTTAGTTCAATATATACTACGCTAATATCTCTCTTTTATTGAATTCTCCATATAAAACACTAAGAGGAAAACAATTCTACAAATATCTAGATGCCACATGAATATCAAGAAAATAAAAGTTGATTAAAAGAAAGCGTTCTAGGCTAATAATTATTGAGAAACAAATTATTAGCAAAACCATTACATAGAGACTACTAGTGCAATGGGATCTTGGTAACATATTCTGATCATTTACAGTTGACAACCATTTAAAATTTGACCTGGAGGAAAGTGTATCAATGTGGTCAAAACAGACTAGATAACACGTGTCCTATATTTCACTTAAATGAAATTTGCTGCTTATACACAGAAAAAAAATGGCAGTGGCATGTCAGATACATCAAGAGCCAAACCATTCTTGTTGCTCTCTGGATAATAGAAGATCCAGGTCAAAACAAGAAAAAATAGAGATAAGAGAGAATAGGGCGTATAAGAGTTGAGTCCTAAACACGGAGACAAAAAATAAAGAGATGAGAACAAGGCAAAAGTAATCCCAACAGATATTCATACTTTTTCTCCAATTATTTTCAAATTAACCAACAGAAGTGGAAAATAAAAAAAGGACCTGACAGCTGATTAAGGACTTGGTAGTACAAGTGCCAAAATCTTGTCGTTAAACTAATTTAACTTTATCGGATCATTGTCATGTCAACACGTGAAAAATTGAACTAGACAACAATTATCAGCAACAAATAGGTAATATTCAGGGTAATTATCAGTGTGCTGATATTCAAAAGCCTCATAAAGAAGAAAATTAACCAAATCTCTTTTGATCAGTGATGGATAAGAATTATAAAAGAGTACATAAATATTTATTAGACTGACACCTGTTTACAAATATAGCCAAATGACTTGCAGTTTACAGGAACTTCATATCATTTTACGTTAATTGTGAATATTGACTAACAAGAAGAATAACGGGGCCCACAAAAATGGGGACAAGTGAAATTTAGATTGATTTAAATTTTTAAGGTTTGATTAGACAAGAAAGAAAATTGAAGATACCTAGACAGAATCTCAATTCTAGAATTTGTTTGGTTTTGATATTTTACTTTCTCCTTACAAAGAACTATGGCATATGAATAAAAAACTCTTTATCAACATAACAATGAACTGAGGCCTAGGGATGACAATTTCCCCCAAATTCGATGGAAAATCCGATATTCGACAATGAAGGAGGGTATAAAGGGAATTTTCAGACCTGACGAATATTCGGATATGAGTATTTTCGGATTCGAGTATAGAGGTAGATGTGGTAAAATCCTACCCATACCCTATATATATATATATATATATATAATTTTCAATTTGAAAATTTCTTTGTGCTTAATATTATACTCAATCCCTAAACCCTAAACCTAAAAAAAATAATTCAAAAAAAAAAAAAACGCTGCATGCTCATCACGGATGAATTAAAAAAAAAAAGAATTGTAAGTAGTAACAGGATGATGGGTATAAAAGTTAAATACTCGATAGGTATGGAGTTGGGTATGAGTATGGATTTAATAAATGGAGATGAGTTCAGAGGAGATGAAATCCGATCCAAATCCTACCTATTAGCATCCCTACCACATATTTTGCTCCAGATGAGTTTGATGAACTTGCAGTGCAATGTCACATTCTTATCTTCGCCTTTCCCACAACCCCAACCTTTTCACATCCACAAAGCTTAAACAGATTTCAGGCAAGCTTAACCCACTGCATCCTCAAACCTTCCAAGCATTTTACAATGCAGCAGAATGAAAGAGACTGAATATTTAACAAAATAGTAGTAGCTCAAGGTTAGCTTGTGCTTAGTATATCCTTTACTCCATTTGTAGCTAGTTATTTAAAATGTTTTTCTCCATTCAAACTACTCAAAACTTGAATACTCTTGTAAGTTGTTTCATTTCAGCCGTCGTTATGCACAATGCAAGAGGAGAAAAATGCATATCCAATAACCACATCTATCAATTTCCTGATATAACAAATATCAATTTGAAGCAATTGGATGAAATCAACATAATGCAGGGCAACAGTCATTTTTCGAACAACCTTTGTGCATTTAGCAAGCACACGACCATGTACAACTAATTCTTTTTTTCTTTTCTATTTTGCTTTCCTTTTATTCAAACCGGCACGGCTAAGCGTGGCTTTCCAAATAAAGCTGATTTAGATCGACAGAGTTGAAAGATATCTGAGAATAAGGATCCAAATCACAAAAAAATCAATACAACAGTAATAAATTGAAACTTTCTAAATATGGCCAAAGTTAATATGTCTAAGCTAATATGGATAGTAAAATGGTCTTATCACTACATGATAGTTTATAAAACTGACAAAATGTAGAAAATCACTGATCAGACTACAAAAAAAGATCTAAGAGACAGTTGGTCAGGAGAGATAATATGCCAAGCAAGAGTAGGGGCCACGGCTTTGCAGCCACCTCCAATTTGTAACTATAATTGTCACAAGGGATAAGCAGAGAAAGTAGTGAGAAAATAAGTGCAAAAATAATTGAGGGCTCTTGCATAGGGATTTCTAAATGATACTGTCAGTTTCAGTGTCCTAATTCCTATCATCTCAAACCATGGAATGGATGGATTAGATGTACTGGTGACTATTGATGACCCCTCCACATTTTCCTAGACATTTGTCTGTTCAATTTTCTTTCAAATTACCTACTTTGCCATTAACATGCAGATTTTCCCCATATCAAATCTCTTATTAATTAATAATATCAATTGTCTTAAGTTCCTTTATCATAATTTGTTAGCCTATAAAATGTGACTTATTTATAATATTTATAGAAAGCTTATAGTATATACACTATATCATAAACTAATAAAATAAAAAGAAATCAAATTATTATACTAGTGGATCATGGATTTCTGGATAGATGCCACAAGTACACAATCAAACTTTTTAGTTCATCCTTGTTTTCCATTCTGACTGAGTTTCTTCACACTACTCGTAAGTTTAGGTGAAACTTCATAAAGTCCGGTGATAACAAAAAAACTCGGGCTTTAGTTGTATTTTTAAACATAAGAAAGACTACATTATCTTAAATTCTTAAATGACAGAAAAAAGAACTCGAAGGAAATCCATTATATTTTTCTCGTGTTTCATCATATCTTAGTCAATATCATTTTAATATAGTCCATTAGAACATAAAATCTAGCAATCTAGCTTGAGAATATATATGTTTACAATCAACACATTGGTTGATATGTTTAAAATCAACCAATATAAAATCCATTAGAACTGAAGGGATTCCAAATAATGATGATAATTAAAGGGGGAAAAAATCTAGCTTGTTATTTGACAAAAAATATTCTTGCATATGATCTTTAACATAGAAATCAGTCAAACTAGCCAACGTGAAAGCTAATGCAAGCAAATCAAACTTGACATGGAAATATGAAAGAATCATAAGAATTTCAAGTTTTCAAACCCT
Source organism: Kaempferia parviflora (assembly GCA_037177295.1). Classification (NCBI taxonomy): domain Eukaryota; kingdom Viridiplantae; phylum Streptophyta; class Magnoliopsida; order Zingiberales; family Zingiberaceae; genus Kaempferia; species Kaempferia parviflora. Next base: position 10,405 of record JBAMIE010147489.1, on the reverse strand, counting down.
GTAAAACTACAAATCTGACTTCAGTCAAGAAAAGAACCTAGATCTTGCAGACCAGAAGTATCTCCTTATAAAATAGTAAGATAGTACCACCACACTTTCCAGACTGCAGAATGGGGTTTTACCATAGTAAGATTCTACCAAGAACTGCTACAACTTCAAACAAACAATGCTTTGTATTTGCATGAGGAAACTAGTTTAATGAGCAGAAGTTCGTCTCTTGACATATTTACTTTAATTGGACACACAAATAAGAACCCCGTTGTCAAAGCCAACTAACTATATAAGATAAACATTATGGAATTTTAAAACACTACCAGATTTTCATTGTCCCATGAACTTAAAGGCAATGCAGAATAACCATGATTTACATTTTTGTTTTCTGATGGCCCAAACATAGGCATTGCCTCACTATCAGATACAGAAGGTGCAGGTATCAACGGACTTGATCTGTAAAAAATGCATTTTGGTTAAAAAATCATTTGTAGAAATAAAAGAAACCATCCAAAAGATAGTCCATACTTCAATTTGTTCAATCTTTTTTCAGAACTGATATTTACTGAACGAGTGCCAATTGGAGGCAGGGCCTGAGATGAAAAGTTGGCAGTAAATGTGAATGATGCCTCAAGTTTAGTAGATCCCTTTACCCCAGCAGTTAGTGGATTAGAGCAAACACTATTAGCTGTGTCTCCCAAAGAAGATGCAACTGATTTATTGGAGTTGGTTTTAGAGGCACTACTTTGTAAAGCAGTAGATTCTTTAACAGGCGCCTGTTGATCACATAAAGAAAAAAAGATAAATGTCCTTTGAACACTTATAAAAGAGACTATTCGAGAATCACATGGATTAAGTTAAATAAATTACCTTTTGCACCCTAGCCTTGGACTTGTTTTCTTTAGCCCTTTGTTCACGTCGATCATTCAATATTTGCCTTTTGGACCTTACCTCAATAAAGTCATCCCCATTACTAGGAACTTCAATTCCTGTTTGCTTAAAAACACGAACGACTCCATTCAGTAAAGGAACATCACCATCATCCACAAGAGTGTCACTTGCATTTGTGTTGCCTTTACCAGTATGAGATTTGCCAAAGTTGGTGCTCTTTGAAATAGATTCATTACTGGAAACTTTGTCAACATTCCTGTCAGAACTCATAGCTCGAGAAGTAGAAACACCTGAACTAGAGACATATGGTTGATAGGTAAGCCTGGTTGATTTTGTCAAAGCTTCATCTTTCTTACCTAAGTTCTGTATAGTAATTCCAGAAGCCACTGAATTCTCATCTAGCCCCATATTATTTAATGACTCTGTGCTTTGTGTTTTCTTCCCCTGAATATTATCTCTGACTCTGAACTCAGTTCTGTGAATATGTCTCTTTGATCTACGGGGAAAGCCACTTAAATCTCCCTGCAGTTCATCCATATTAGGAAATGATGGCGCTGGAGCTGAAGTTCTAACATTGTGAGCATATCTTTTCCTTCGACCCCCAGCTAAAGTACCTGGAGGAGCTTTTAGTCCAGGAATGTACCTTGACGGATGAAATTCACCATGCTGTTGAGGTTGAGACTCTTTTCGCCTACCATTGAACCTATGGTTTCTCTTCTCATTGGTATCATCATAAACATGACTTTCAGCATGACAGACTGACTCATTTGTAACTTTCTTGTCACCCAAAGTTGATGCATTTGTCCACTTCTGAGAAGCTACAGAAGCATTCTTTCGTGTCTCAACAAATGGTTTAATCTGCTCAGCTGGCAAATTCCCTGCAGATGGTTCAACTATTTTTTGCACAAGAGAAATTTGATTAGCAGAAGAACCAGAAGGTTTTTCATCTTGTGGTTTTGTCATCTGAGAAATGTTTTGAGCTGCTTGGTTAGACAAACAACCTGCAGGATTTTGATTAAATGAATAGGGAGCTGGAACAGGAGGCTGACTGATGGATGTGCCATGAGGGACTGGTGGCAATGTACTCTCAGAGAGAATTGGGGCATACCTTAGCTGACCAAACTGGAACAAAGGAGAATGTGAACTAACCTGTGGCAGAGATGGACTTGTATGTGTATAAGAATGAATTGGCATTTGAATAGAACCAATCTGAATGGCTTGTATAGGAGAAGGAATAAAAGAAGGACCAGAAAACAGGCCAAACTGAAGACTAACAGGAGCTTGAACCTGACTAACAATAGAAGGGAAGGATAAACTCGGTGAATCTGTACCTGAAGATGCCATAGACAAGCTTGTGGCAGGAGTCATAGGTTGATCAAGCAGTCTTGAGCTTTGAGATGCCTCAAAACTGCTTGCAGAATAGTCAGATGCACCTGCTGGATCAAGAGATAAATTGTGCAGAGCCTGTTCCATTTCACTTATATTTGTTGAATAACTATCGGCAGTGCCTTTTCTTGCAGATATTTCACCATTAGTAATCAATTCTTCAAAGCAGTCTGCAGCGACTGCATGTAATTTAAATTCCTTTTCACTGTTGCTAGAAGATATCTCAAAGCTAACTATATTTGGAAGTTTAATTTCAACACCTTCATTAAATCCAAGAATTACTTGTTCCATATTGCAAGTTTGTGCATCAGATTGTAAATCTTCCAGATCCTGAACCTGATGAAGATTAGTATTGTCACCTTCAAGCGCTTCAGCTATGTCTCGGAATTCATGGCACTCATTTTCCAGTGTCTCTTCATTGGCCGCAACAGGCCAATCATCAACTTCAGGAGAAACTGAACTTGAAGTCGTCATTCTATCCATAGTACCACCTTCCAGTGGGAATACAATATGCTCAGGATGGTCGCCATCAGCAGAAGCTGGCAGTGGGGGAGAATCCCTAGAAACATCCATCTCATGGTGTGAAAGAAGTGCAGGCGAACTAGGTGAGCTCGAAACAGACAAGGAGAGCTGTGAACCACATCTTGCGCTCATTTTCTCTGATTCTTGCTCTGAATTGATAGAATTCCCCTCAAAAGAAGCAGTTTTGGGGGTTTGAAGACTTTCATGAAACAAATTGTCATTGCCTTTCAGCATAACCTGATGATCATATCTACTAGCATGATTATAATGACTATCATTGTCTATGAAACATGATGGACCAGCTCTTTCTTTAGTGTCTCTAAAAGAATTTCTATGCAAAGGGGCTACATAGGGAGGTGGAGGTGCATGAGGTTGCCTTGGTAATTGGCAGGACCTTGTGAAGGAGGAAAAGTTGTCAACCGAGTAATCAGATGATAGTTCATTATATTGGGCATGGGAACTTCCATGTGAATTTCCTTGCACCATTCTAACATCTCTCAACTTGAGATCATCATTAAACTCAGCATCAGCATCATTATTCCTCTTGAAATAATCAAGCCTTTTGTTAGAGCTCCATCTTGGTTTCCTCTGTTCGTGGTATTCATCTGGCATTTGGGAAGATCCCATCAAAACTTCTTTAGAGGATGGTCTACCAGCTATTGGTTCAGTACCACCATGGAAATCTTTCCTCTTGTAACCAAAAACATCTTGCCTTTGATTTCGGTAAGCATTATCTTCATCTAGGGAAGGAATAATTGAATCAACATAGGAATATTTTCCTCTGTCAACAACAGAAGGAAAACTATCCCTGGGAAATTGAGACCTAAAACCCACTTCTCGAAATCTATCGACAGATGAAGAATCAGAAAATCCAGAGCCAGTGATCCGTTCTACCATCCTTTCACCATCCTCCCAGCCTCCATCTTCTGCAACTACTGGAATGTCTCTTTCCCTGACAACATCAGCTATTTGTTCATTAGAAAATGTAGGAACTCTATTATCTTTTCCTTTATTTTCAGCCTGTCGTCTAGAAATTCTGGCTTCCAACTCCAAAAGCTTCTTTCGTGCAGCCTCTTTCCTTCTTTCTTCCTCCATTTGATATCTCCTCTTCTCCTCTTCTCTTGCTATCCTTTGTTCTTCAGCTTGCCTAGCAATCTCCAATTTCTCCTGCTCTTCTCGCAAAGCAAGCTCTCTTGCTTCTTCTTCAAGCAACCTTCTTCTTTCTTCCTCTTCTCTGGCCAACCTCTCATTCTCTTCCTCTTCTTTTCGTGCAAGTTCCAAGGCTCTAACTTGCTCTTCCAGAACACGTTGGCGTTCCTCTTCTTGCAACCTCAAAATTTTCTCAACCTCTGCTTCAAATGACTCTCTAACTGGGTCATGCAAATCAATTTGTCTCTCTAGAACCTTCTTCTTTAACACTTTAGCGTTCATGTCTCTCATGCTCCCTGAAAAAGAATCCTTGCTGTCAAATTCAGCATCTTCAAGGAATGGCTTTACACCACTTGATGACGACGGTTTTTCTCTACCAAAGTTCAGTATTGGATTGCTCAAGGAAGTAGCTTTATTATTGGTCAAAGATTGGCCCTTCAACAATGTGTTATTCTGAAAGGAAGTTCCTTTTGACAAACTACTAGGATAACCATTGTGGTGGTTATGGACATTCTTTGTGGCACTATTACCACTGAATGATTCTGATACAATTTTATTATCAATTCTTAAACTCTCAAGGGAACCCAATTCTGTCCTTTGATACCTATAATCTTGGCTTCGCTTACTAAAACCATCACCAAAATTTTCTCCATAAAATGAATGAGCATTGATGCCATCCAGATTAATTTCCCTGCTTCCACTTGAGGGTCTAACATTATGTCTATCTTTGTTTGCTCCAAATGCATTCACATTTGGTCTATCCCTTGGATTCGTTGAAAACCTTGAAGAGCCAAATTCATGAGTTTCATTAGTTGCATTGTGTAAATCCCTCCCCAAGGAGCTGCTTTTCGAGAAATTCCTGGACCAAGGACTGCTAGTTTCTGTATCCTGCAGCAATCGATCATTGTATGCATCATGAATCTGAACAGATTCAGACGTTGAAAACCCATCCCTCTCTCGTTCAGGAATGCAAAGGCCTGTATCACGCTCATCATCTGTCCAATCTGACCTGTGATGTAGCAAAACCTGTGGCAATAGAGCAGGCAAGTGTCCATCCTGTTTCTGCAAGTTGTCTGGAGAATCAAGTGGTTGGATTGACCTCCCATCTACATCTGACACGTTGTCTGTTATAAGACGGGACGATCTGATCTGAGGCCGCATCTGGAGAGGCACATGTAGGACAGGCACCTCTCGGCCATTAGACTGCTCCTCAATTCCCTGCCTTTGCTTCTGCTTCAATGCCTCTCTCTGCTTCGGAGCTGAGCTGAACGTGGCTCTCAATGAAGGGAAGTCTTCGCCCTTCAAGATCACAGCTTTCTCCAGAAACCCTTGAGCAGATGCAACATTCAGCAGCTGGCCACCTGGACGAGCACCTGGTGGCATGTAAGGGTTACCTCCAAGATCATTGCCTGCGATGGCTGATCTTCCCAAGTGAGCCTGCCCTCTGATGCTGCCGTCTTTCTCAGGGACAGAAGACGATGCTGGCGGAATCTCTGGTTTGCTCCAGCCTAAAATCGAAGAACCAGTACGCAATCCAAGCCCTAGGTTTCCATTCCCAGCACGGGAACCAGCGGAAGCAGGATCGAAGCGTTCGTGTTCCTTTCTCAGAGACGGCAGATTCAAGGGGGGCGGAATGGCAAGTTTCTGAGCGGCTTTCGACGAGGATGAAACCGAGCTCCGAGTTCTGGATAGGACGACCATACCTCCACTCCCACCACCCCCGGCGTAGCCAGAGCGAAGGCGGCCATGTACAGATGAGGAAGAGATGGGTTGGCCGTAGGATTTATTGTGATTAACGGAAACGAATTTGCTCTGATGGGCCATAACAAAGGGAGACGCTGTCTCCCGTCGCCGCTACTCCGATCGGCCAAACCCTAATCCTCGATCCCTTCACGGCGAACCGATAGCGATGAGGATTAGGGTTTATGCCGCAGAGGTGCTAATAAGGGAAAGGGGTAACTTACCCCTCTTTGAGCAGGTTTGGCCGTCCGGTGGAACGGCGGTGTAACAGCGGAGGAGCGCGGTGGCGCGGCGAAGCGGAGATCAATTCAGATCACGATCGCGAGGAGAGAGAGAGACGGCTGCTTCGTTTAAAGGGTTCAGTTTTGGAAGGGAGCTTAAAAAAATGCAGCGAGCATTTTTATCGCCTTAATTAACACAGTTTAAATATTTATTATTATTATTATCGGTATTACTGAGTATTATTATCGGTACCAGTATTATTACCAAACCCAGTTTAGCAATAATGAAACTATGCCAAACTATTGTTATTTAATTTTGGTTTAGATTCCTAATATTTGGGCTTTGCTATTGGTCCGTAGATAATGCATGAGTTATTGGGCTTTAGATCCATTAAAATTTAGTCATTGCAAATAGACCTACCCCAGACCTAAACCGGACCCAGCCCGGATCCGTAACCAGATCTATAGGTTGGGAACCGGACCAGTTCCCAGCCGAACCAGTTATGATTCAATAGGGCAATTAACCATGAACCAACGGTTCAACCGGTTTTTTATTTATAGATAATATTTTTAATAAATTAAAAAGAATGATATTTGTATCGGACCGAACCTATATGAAATTGATATTTATATGTATTAATTAATTATTTAATAACTAATATAATTTTTTATAAAAGTAAGAAAGTAAATATATATTTATTTAATATTTTTATTAATGGTTATGATTTAATATCTATTATTTGTAATTCTAATTAAGGAGTTCATTTTATTTTTCACACCATCTTCATTAACATAAACGTCCAAAGAAATCTATCTAATAACTCATTAATAACCTTATTTCATAAGGTAAAAAAGGTAAGAGAAACTATGTGTTTTAATTCTCCTATACTCTAAGTCTAAGCGAATACATAGATAATTTTTTTAATATAATAATATTGAATCATAGTAAAATGTACACTAACCGTAAACCAATGGTTCTAAACCGTGAACCTAACCGATTTGGATGTTTAAAGTTAAAGATTGACTCCTCAAAAACTATCAAATCGACGATTTCAAATCATCAATTTCTAATCCATTTAGAAGTGAGGACAAATCTAATTGTAAGTTGTTTTAACTTAAGTCATTTATTATTTGGCATGTATCAGTTTATCTATTATTATTTCATATTTCCATCATCTATGCCAACATATTGATGCATGACTAAAGCTCTTTCACTACATCATAGCGGGGGCAACTCATTTTTCACATGAGTTGCCCCCGCTATGATGTAGTGGAAGAACTTTAGTTATCACTCAGGTATTCACGGTTTAATTTTAGCTATGACGTATTTGTAGGAATTTTTTTCTTTAAATAGAATGCACAATCAAGGGATGCTAGACTTCTAGGCTGTCCATCGCAAGCACTTCTCGATTTACCCTAAATAGAACCAAACCAATCACCCTAAATTCAGGCTTATAATTTTTTCACTAAAAATGAAAGATTATCTTTTACTTCTATATCATCTATAGAAATATTTTCGACCTAATGTGTTCGATTGCTTGCCACCAACGTAGAACAATATTTAATGGTGTGGGCTCAAGCCTACAATTGAACATTGAATATTGAAAATTGAACATGAACAACTGCAACAAAAATGGAACAAGATTAGGACAAAGAGAGAGCCTTCGATATCTTTTATAGAAATATTGCTGGTTAAAATAATTCAATGGTTTACAACAAAATTGGAACACTAAGAACTCCAACAAACTAAAAAACCTTCACATTTAATTTAGAGTTTGGAGTGAGTTTTTAACCCACTAAAACACATAGATTTACTATTACCCACACCTAAATTAACTCACTACCCCTCTTCATATGAGACAACTAACTGCTAATTGTCCCTCCAGATAACTAAGAGCATATCTAATAGTTATAGCTCTATAACTTTTTGAGTCTTTAAACACAAAAGTATAAAAATCTATCTCTCTCCCTAATCAAAAAAATCTCCCTATAACTAAGAGCATTATCAACTTGTTTTTTAATTACTGACCCACCCACACTGTTACTTTTGAGATAAAAAGTAGCTTTAAAATTTCACTAACACTCTGAAATTGTAAATCTCAAACTTTATCTCTGATTAGAACTTTTTTCTTCAACTTTTTCATTTTACAGACCTCTTTAAAACCTAGGAGATGCCTTAAATCCTCAAGCAATGAAATTTGTAGAAATTATTATTTTTCTTCTTCTTCATCTTCTACTTCTTCTTGTTGTTTTTTGGGTGACTAATTCTTAATTGTCAGGCAGGGCATTCGAGAAACACTTGTAACTGGCCACCTGCATTCTCCTTGCTTGTTCATACAAGGCTTCACCTACTGGAGTTGGTTGCCATGTCCAAGCTCTGAACAGGAACAAAGATATTGAAGGGAGTAAAAGGGAAGATGAGATGAGAAAGACAGGGGCCCCTTGTTTCCTAGCCACTTTCTTAAAAGCCAAGGGCCTTATCAGTATCAACTTGATGTCGCCCTTCACCAACATTACTAGGCACCAAACCTCATCTTTTGGATCTTGCTGAGAAATAACATCTTGCAGGATCGTCGGCATTCGTGTGTGATTGCACGACTGGTTTTTTTTAATTATATTTCTTGAATGCACTCTTCTTCTTGTTCTTCTTTCAGTTTTACTTAATCTTCATTGGAGGAGATTTTCACTGCAAATTGCAGAAGAAAAAGCAAAGACTCTTCTTTCCTCAGACTATGAAATAAAACTTACAATGAACAATCTCTTTATTGATCCAAAAGTACTCAATGATTAGCCATCAATTTCAGTTTATTTTATGAATGACTGATCACTGATTTTTGTGAGTCAATGTCCAGACCAATAGATAGGCGAGCAGAGAGTTGTGCATATTGTGTTGTAAATAAAAAATATATAAAATTATTAGAATAATAAAATTAGCCATATATTTTAGATATGATAGGGATTAATTGAGTGTTCAAAGAAATCATTTGATATGACATAAAGCTTTGCCATTAACCTACTGTTTAACTTAGCCTCTGTTTCGATGGGATGAGAAAAAGTTCATTAACGAAAAGAAAAAGAAGGAAAGAAAAGAAAAAGAAAGAGAAATAAAATATTTATCTTTAACTTATTTGGGAGGAAGGGAAGGTTCATCAACGTAACATGTGTTAATTACCTTATTTGAGAGGAAAGTGAGGTAATGAAGATTAAATATATAAAATTATCCTCACTTTTTAATAAATAGAATTAATTATTTAAAAAATTTATTAGAATGAATTTATTAATTAAATTAATAATATAAATAATGATAATTAGTCAATATGTAAAATAAATAAATTTAAATATATAAAATTTATTTAGAATTTTTAAGAATTTAGAATAGAAGAGGGATAAGTGAGAAACAAAATATTTTTGGAGAATTAATATTATAAAAGAGTGATAAAATTGGAACAATATATTTTTGGTTCCCTCTTACCCTTCCTTACATCCCAAATTGGAGTGTAAGAAAATCTTGCATTTCATGGGTAAGGAAGGTTAAAGCTTACCCTTCCTTAACTTTCCTTTCCTATGCTCACTTTCTTCCAAACAAGATTTAGAGTTCCCCTTCCCCTTATTTATCCTTCCCTCACCTTATCCCAAACATAGAGTTAGAGTCGTTGACGACTGAATTTCATATACCAAACCATTTACACTAATGGCTAGTAGTCATCTATGATTTACCTCCTCTGTGTTAGCGTAGGGATAGGTTAGTAGAGGCAATGGGAATCAACGAATCACCTTTTACTACATGTAAATGAGTTTGACGACACGACTTGAATTTGATTTGTTTAGTTATTTGTTTGATTATTTTAAAATTTAAAATTTAAAGTTAGTTATCGAGTTTGATAATAAAATTTATTAGTTTGTTTTAATTTTTTTATTTAATAGGTTAATAAAATTTTTATTGATGAACATATTTCAAGAATATTGTTAACAAAAATTATTTATTATTTATTATAATAGAAAGTGATTATATTTACTCTAGATGTTTCTTACGGTCCGTCTTCAAGTTATGGGAAGAAAAATAAAATCATAGAGTCAGCTTATCAATCAAGTAAGTTATTTATTATTATTATTATTATTATTATTATTATTATTATTATTATTATTATTATTATTATTATATAGTTTTGATATGCTGCCCACTTTACGCCACACACTCATGCACACCTAAATTTTTTTTTACTTAATACTATCACTCAATCTCTAAACCCTAAAGACAAGATTTGATTGATATAACTAAGAACTTAAAATAAATAAATAATCAATTACACTAGGTGCATACAAGGTGCGCGGTGTAAGATAAGCAGCATACCAAAACTATATATATAGGAAAATTTTATCCTGCACAACCACCCTGGCCCCTCCCGTGGGCAACACACACACACACACTCTCTCTCTCTCTCTCTCTCTCTCTCTCTATATATATATATATATATATATATATATATATATATATAAGAGTTGCA
>JBAMIE010147385.1:0-15571 GCA_037177295.1 Kaempferia parviflora | reverse complement strand
ACATATAAGGGTGATCCTAAACCCTAATTAAATATGGGAAGAGTTTGTTTTTAAAAATTCAAAGGATATTGAATTTTACCTTTCGTATGATATTGAATTTTTATATTATTTATCCTTTACTGGCCAAATCATAATACACTAGAGTAGAATAGTGTGTGGTATAAATATTTAAAATGAAGAGTAATAATCTTAAATGAAGGAAAGAAATACTAAAAAAAAAAATAGGATGCATGACTTTGAACCTAGGGCACGTATAACATTGAGATTGGTGGCAAAAGGTGAATCGCTCACCCAGCGCCTCCGCCAACCAGTCCCAGGGTCAACACAAGGAGACGTATAACATTGAGATTGAACCTTACTTTGGAAGTCAGCAACTCTACAAAACTAACATTTCAGAACAACATTGACTCTTTCTTCGTTTTTTTTTTATTCTTATGTGGAAAAACAGGATGCATGATTGAAATTTCACATCACATTATATTGTTAACGAAGTAACCAGGAAATTAAGCAATGTAACGGTGAGGGCCGTGTTGGTCAACTCCACATTAATGTTCTAAGTAGAAGTATAGCTAGCCTTAGTAAATCGGAAGTCGGTCAACTCCACAAAACTAATTAACACTTCAAGATAACATCATCTGACTATTCTTCTTCTTTAATTTTGTGGAAAATGAGGATGTATGGTTGAAATTTCACATCATATTCTTAAATATATATAACGTATACCTCTATGAAGATTAAACTAGGAAATCAATTTAAATTGAATTCGTTCTTTGGGGTGGGGACAGACGGACAGTACGTGTCGTACTCATCTCATTATTGTTAATTTGAAGTCAAAACCACTGCTAATTTATTGTTCTAGATAGTTTGATAATTATCCCATGACCATTAATGTTTAGTGGAAGCCAAAATGCTACGTCTGTATATATGAAGAATCACACAGCTATAGAATTCATTCTGCATTGGTTGGGGACTTGGTAGGAGTAAGGGACGTAATTAGCCAAGTGAGTATTATTCCCCAAGTTTTATACATAAATATTGGCCGCAGCAGTGAGTGCATCCTTTTTGCCTCTCCTCATCTTACTCAACTGATTTATTTTTATACGCGCTTACAGAAAATGGAGAATTGGTGTTTTTTTTCCTTGGAAACAGCTTAATTTTTTCTAACTTAATTCTTAGAATTTATTCTTTCAAATTAATATTTGAGGATATTCATATAATCAAGAGAATTAGACGAACACATAGTACCTAATTTTATGTCATTCCGAACTCTCCAGGTCCATCAGCCAATTTAGTAGACCTCTAGAGAGCTCGAAATAGTATGAAACCAACTTCTATGTATTCATCTAGTTCTCCAGATTATATCCATACTCTCAAATATCAATTTGACATAATATATTGAGAGCGATATTTTTTTAATATGAATTAGATTTTTCGAACACGTATTTAAAAAAATCACTGCTCTCAATATATTGTGCTAAATTTATATTTGAGAGCATGGATATAATCAGGACACCTAGACGAACACATAAGATTTTGTTTCATACAATTTCCAGCTCTCTATGTCTATCAGCTAGTTTTGACCAAAATCGGTTGATGGAGGTAGAAAGCTCAAAATTGCATAAAATCATGTCCTATGTATTGTCTAGTTCTCCTGATTATATTCATGCCTCTAAACATCAATTTAGCGTAATATATATTGAGAGGAATATTATTTTTAATATGCATACGTCTTTTTTAAAAACTATTTATTTTAAAAAATTACACAGTAATAGTCGACTGGTGTAGTTGAGAGGGTTAAAATGGATATAAGATATTTGATTAATTTGGTCATTTTAAAAATTGAATACGTGATTTAAGTATTTACGTACGAAACTTAGCTACGTACAAAGCTGCTTCGAATAGTTTGATTTTTAATTAACAATTGTGTATGCATCTTTATTTCTTAATCAATCTTTCAATTCTTTTTTATATATATGCTTATAAAGATAGCCGATTAGTAGGACAATGGGGTTCACTGAGATCATAACATGGCTGCTACTGATTACAATATTGGCACTAGTAGTGAAGGCCTCCACAAATTCAGCAAACACAAATCAGAGTTTAAGTACTCTGCCTTCGAATTGTCTCAAAAATTGCGGGGATATTGAAATTGAGTATCCTTTTGGCATCGGCAATGGTTGCTTTTATGCTGCTGAATTTAATCTTACTTGTTCCTATGATTTTAATCCTCCAAGACTCCTATTGGCAAATAGCAATTTACGAGTAAAGGGTTTTGATATGAATATGAGGTTGGTCTATATTGAATCACCATATGTCATATTGGATGTAGATAAAGAGTCGATCAACACCACACTAATCGATCTCAAGAATTTGCCATTCTCTATGAATAGGCAATTTTATTTTCGACATTTTTCCAGTTTGATGAGAAATAGAAACTTCTTGTACGTGCTTGGTTGCAATGCTACTGCTAGCCTAGTTGATCTTGTAACCAATAGCATCGTCGCTGCTTGTTCATCAATATGTTCTTCCAATAATATTTCTTCAACAATTGATTATGGATTTACGTCTGGCAATGGATTCTGTAGTATTAATTTGTGGTACTTGAAATCTAACCAGACTTCATTGGCTATTAAATTATCTCGTCCCAATGTGAATGAGAATGAGAATAAGAATGAGAACACTCATATGATTACCAGTGGTAGGTCGAACATCATAGCCATCTTATGCACTGAATGGAGTCCCCGTAATGAAACGGAATTCGAAAGATTCATAGAAAGGGAAAACAAAACAAGAGCAGAGATATTGTCTCTTTATTGGTACATCAATGACCGTCCTTCGTGTAAAGAGACCAAGAATTATGCTTGTCGCAGTCCTAATAGTGACTGCTACGACGTCTACGACTTCGAAACTGGAGATTTTTATGGATATATTTGTCAATGCCGTTTGGATTATTACGGAAATCCACACTTACCAGATGGAGATGGTTGCCAATTAGGTGATATATATACTTCTGAATCTCTTTATATGTGCATACATATATATACATACAGGCATGTTAAAAAATTATTATTACTTTCTTACCTTAATTACCTCTATCGGGTTGATAATTTTATTCACCATGATTGCATTGAATGCTTATCCCTGTCCCCTCGAGGCGGTGCGATGGTTAAGACATGGGAGCTTGTTTGCTTATCCTATGATAGAAACAAGATAAAATTGATGCATCCAACCCATTTAAAATTTTAAATGGGTTGCCACACATGATTGCATTGAATGCTTGTTTAAAATTTCAAATTCGTATTTGATAATAGCTTATCCCTATGATAGAAACAAGATAAAATTGATGCATCCAACCCATTTAAAATTTGAAATTAATTAATTTAAACAAATTTAGATTTGTTTTTAGTTTGGTTTGGATTTCCATATTCAATATTTTATATTTTAGATTCAGGTCAAATTTAATTTTTTTTTTTTTACAAAAATTCAAAATCACTCGTAGAATTAAATTATATCTCATATAATTAGCTAATAGTTATATTTTTTCTATATATTGTGTTATTAAAATGTGTAACAATATTTGGAATGTCTAATTGACAAATATATATATTCTTTGTTATATTTGGCATACCAACGTTATAGTTTTTCTTCTAAGTAGGCAACACGAATCTTGTATGTTAAACGCCTTTTGTTAACATTTATATTTAAAATGGTTAAAATTTATGATAAATGCTTTCTAAGGTTGGTTTTCCATTTTTTTTTTTCTAATTTCATTTAGCTACATGTGTTGTTAGGGCATCCTAACCCTAAAAAGTAGATTTATTTTTGCCGCATCAAAAGTTATAACCCGCATCCCCCATGGTAAACATAAAAAGTAGGTTGCAATTTAATAATTATATATAGAGAGAGTTAAATATGGTTTAATGTGACCCATACAAATTTGATAAAAACCTGGTTCTTTATTTTGGAACCAAGTTTTTTATTTAACCCAAAAATCCAAACCACCCAATGGTAGTAGGTTTAAAAATGGAGGTTTATTTTTTAACTCAACAATTTAGTCCAACGTTGGGATGCTCTTATATCTCTTTTAATTCACATAATTTTTATGAATATTAGGAATTACATTTAATTGCATAGAAATAGAGAAAAATCTAAAACAAACCTCCAATCAACTTGTTAGTCTCACATCCTTAATTTATATTATTGGAGTAAAAGGTGAAATCATCATCTTAACAGCCCCTCTAGGACATTCTTACACTCTCTAGAATGAGGTAAAACATTTGTCCTAGTGCAACAACTCTTTACATATATATAGGATTAATTTCTATTGTTAACCCTTCTCATATATGTCTTTGACTCTTAACCTATGGAAAAACTTTGAAGGGGTCAGGAACATGTGTGCCTTTTGAGAGGTGGGTTTGTGTTAGTAATTATAGTTAATTATAACATGTTTGTGCTAACCGCAAAATTAATTTTCCATTAATATTCCTAGATCCATTAATTTTGAATTTATTTCTTTTACTATTTGTATATCTATTTCCTATTTTTATTGTATGTTTAATATAATTGATAAATTTACTTATTAATAAGTTTTATATTTCAACTATTTTCATAACTCAAATCATACATATGTGATGATTGTGTGTATGTTTTAACAGACACAAATTTTACACGTATTCCTGCAAAGGATTGTCCAACCAAATGCGGAACTATCACTGTTCCTTTTCCATTTGGTTTAAAGGAGAAGTGTTATCGGTCCAAGAGTTTGCCTTATCATGCAATGAGTCAACTCTCCTTTACAATGACAATCAACAGAGTCTTATCTCACTAGGTTGGGTCGACTCAACTCTTCAGGATAACAATTTCAAAGTGAATGCAATTTCATCAGAGGATGTGCAATTGGAGGTGTTACAATATGATAACCGATATGTATCCCAGAAATATTTCCCTTTAAGTAAAGAACAAGTCGTCTATAATTGGGTAGTTGGCTATGATACTTGTGCCGATGTGAAGAACAAGAGCGCCTTTGCATGTCTCTCTCAACACAGCTTCTGTTTGGACGTGAATGTCACAAAAGATAATTACAAGTATTCAGCATATCGATGCAAATGCATAGAAGGCTACGAGGGAAACCCTTACATTCCTGATGGATGTCAAGGTACTAAAAATATCAATCTTCTCCTTCATATAATTAAATCAATGAAGTAAACAAAGATGAATAATGTCAATATACTTAAAAACTAAAATGCAAAGTACTTATAAAATTGTAATAATATATATTTAATACATTCTCAACAAGAAGAGGCATTTAAATTTGATGATGATTTTGGCCTGAAAGATTTTGATCTTGATCCCTAGTTTGCTCAATACAATAATTAAATAGTATTTTTTGTTGCAATTTTGGTATTCAACTCCCTAAATATAATTATGAATTATTATTGATAAATGGATATTTGGACTTGTATCTTTTTTGTCTTAATATAATTTATTGCATGCAAATTTGAACAATTCTTTCACATCAATGCAAATTTAGTAATATATAATAATATATAATTTAGACTTAGAGAAATAATGATAAGTCTTGTGGATTTTAGATATCGACCGATGCAATTCTTCTTCAAATGTTTGTAAAGGAATTTGCACAAACATAAAAGGTGGTTTCAATTGTACATGTCCCTTGGGAACATCAGGAGATCCTCTGAATGGACCGTGCATCCCTACCAAAAAGAAAATTCTTTTATTAGGTAAGATCTCAATTATATATAATGTTTGTGAGTTATCTGATTATTTATTCAACATCACTAAAAGAAAAGCTAAGCTATTATAGGTGGCATAGAATTTATATGAAGTTTATATTGGTATATGATGCAGGGGTCCTTGTTGGTGCAAGCAGTGGAATATTTCTTTTGTTCTTATGCATTACACTAGTCATCCTAAATAGGAAGTGGAAGGAAAGAAATCAAAAGAAAATAAGACAGGGAAATTTTCATAAGAATCATGGTTTATTGCTTCAACAACTAATCTCCACAAACGAACATGTTAAGGAGAAAACAAATATATTTTCTTTGGAAGAAATAGAAAAGGCAACAAATAACTTTGACGAAACTCGAGTCGTTGGAAGGGGAGGGCATGGAACCGTCTACAAAGGAATTCTATCCGATCAAAGAGTTGTTGCCATAAAAAAATCAAAAACGGTTAAAAAGAGTGAGATTGACCAATTCATAAATGAGGTTGTTCTTCTTTCTCAGATCAATCATAGAAACGTAGTTAAGTTGTTTGGATGTTGCTTGGAAACTGAAGTTCCTTTATTAATTTATGAATTTATCTCAAATGGAGCCCTTTCAGATCATCTTCATGTTATACAAGGTGAATCTAAATTATCATGGGATGATCATCTCAGAATTGCCACAGAATCTGCGGGAGCACTTGCCTATCTACACTCAGCTGCTTCTATATCTATTTTCCATAGGGATGTCAAGTCATCAAATATTCTTTTAGATGATACTTTAAGGGCAAAGGTATCGGACTTTGGAGCATCAAGATTTATTCCTCTTGATCAAACACACATAGTTACTGCCATACATGGCACCTTTGGCTACTTGGATCCGGAGTATTATCAAACTTGTCAATTGACGGAAAAGAGTGATGTGTATAGCTTTGGAGTTATTTTGATTGAGCTTTTAACAGGAAAAAAACCCATCTACTCAACCAACACTGGGTCACAGCAAAATCTAGCAATTAATTTCCTTCAAACAACCAGAGAGAAGATGCTCTTTAATCTCTTAGAAGATCGCATTTTGCAAGAAGGAACAGAGCAAGAACTTCTTGAAATGAGTAGTTTGATAGAAACATGTCTGAGTTTGAAAGGAGTACAAAGGCCTACAATGAAGGAAGTTGAGTATAAATTACAAGGCATAAGAAAGACAAGAATGAAAAAGAAAGGACTTTGTATTCCGGAAAGCAACGAGGAAACAGAATGCTTACTCACCCTTTCATCTTCCTCTTCTTCAGAATTGGCAAACCAAATAAATCAAGAAAATTTCACAAAAATTATAGCTTAGAGAAAGAATTCATGTGGTCACAAAATTACCCACGGTAAGCTTATTTTATGCCTATGCAAGTTCATGTACAATATGCATCCATGTGTTATATATCATCTTAAACTTTATTTATGTAATTTTTGTACACGTTGATGTATTTGTTATCTAATATACATTCCATCTTGTCTTTAAATTTAGATAAATTGAATTTCATGTAAAATCTGCCCCCATGTGTTATCATCTTTAACTTAAGTAATTCTGCAGACACTAATGTATTTGTTATCGAATATATATACATTTGATCTTGTCTCTAAGTTTAGATAAATTGAATTCCTATATTTTATCTGCAAATGAATTTAGATAAATCGAAATAAAGAAACTAACTTGCAACTGCGGCACGTCAAATTCAGCTTCACACTATGAATTGTAGATTAACAATTTAACAGAGAAGATTTATGAGAGGTGTTGAAAAGTACTATCAGTATGATGGTTTAGCAATCATTAAATTGCACATGTCGCCAATTAGAGAAATTTATAAATTTAAATAAATGAGTTACTATTAACTTTAAATCTATGCATTTGGAGTTCAATAAGTTAATGATTAGTTAGCTCATTTAAGCGTTACTAATTTAAATAGATTAGTAAAATTATCAATTCAACAAGAATGAAATATAATTCCTAGTTATACTGAGGTTATGGATCCAATTTAAAATTTGTTCTATGTTTATCTTGTCTTTTAGGAATATGGTAACTCTTCCTGCATGAAGTTTTATTTTGAAGCATTTATTAGTCTTCCGATAGTTTTATTGAAGCATTCTCTAGAAGCATATAAGCTAATAAAAATTATGAACTATTTGCAGTATTCTATCACTTTCTATGTAGTAATGCGATATATGAACAATACTATCCATTAATGAACAAAAAAAAGTGTCTGACAACAAGTAGTGATCCTTCATGTGGAAATAAGAACAAGTTTAAAAGATTTAGAAGATAGTACCTAAGGAAACATGGTAACAAACCGTATGAGTTTGTTCTACTGGCAGAGAAGGCAACTCCTTGCTTCTCTGCATTCTTAAGCCTTAGTGATGACAAGAAAGACACATATATACTCTGTTAGATTCACATAGCTAGCTACTTTGTTTATGATTAGAAAATTAAGGATCACAACTTGGAGAAGTATTGTTCTTAAGATTCACAAAACAAAACAGAATTGCCACACATCCATGCTTCTATTTCGGTGCTTCAACCAGAATTACCATTCACCTTTGCAAATCGAGCTAAGAAGATTATCTTTGCTGATTCTATTTTCAGTTTAATTTTAAAAACATTAACTTTAGAGCATACTTATGATAATAAGAGCCACTACCATTTCATTATAAACTATGTACAGCCATCTCTAGTCACGGAACTATTCAACCAGTTAAAAATAAGAAAATAGTTAGAAGTTAGAAACTAAGTAGGCAGTCATCGCACACTGAACACTGTTAGGCTACAAGAAGCAGCGTCCTAGCACTTTTGCTTCCTTCACTTGTTAGAACTCAGAGATATTACTGTTGTTCTAAATCGTATGAACAATAATACAAGGTCGGAATCAATTCAGATTGTTGCATGAATTAAACGGAATACGGAAGTGTACCTGATGATGATGTCATATCCTTGCAGAAATCTGGGAACGAAAGGTCTTCTGATGAATCGTTGCTTCAGGGCTGGATGGGGAACCTCTGTTCTCTCTTTTACAACCGTGCGTCTGTTTGGGTTTTTTATGCACCGGTTGGAAAACAGAAGAACTCATAGATAAGCAACTTCCACCGGGGACCAAATCCCAATTATTTAATTTATGTTAATTACTAATTGACCCATCAGTAATTAGTAATTAACCTGGGATTCTGTACAATTACATATTGTGCCCCCATACTGTATTAATTAGACAATTAGACCTCTTAACTTTATTAGATCATTAAATTGGTCCAATAAACCTTATATTAACATTATACTATATGATTAAATATATACAACATATGCGTCCATATGTTATAACATATATATATACTACGGTACTAATACATTAGTCTCGTTGTCCAAAATCCAACAATCTCCCACTTGGACAACTCGATAATGTGCGATCCTTATAGTACCAACCTTTAGTCATATAGGTATACGTTAACTTCCCAAATGCTAGCATGATACATGTCTAATTTAATCCGGTCCGTTAAATTCATTAATGCAAGAACCAAAAGAGCAGTCGGCGCATTTCAAGCGATAAAACTCATGATGATTACGAGCACTAACTAATTAATGACATGGATCCAGTGTGCATGTGCAGCATGGAAATTACATGTGAAATGATCTATACATGTCTATTTCCAAATGATCCTCTTTACTTTATGAGATCAAAAAATCCAGAGCATATATTGAATAAAATCAATATCCATAAACTGATGAAATAACATAATACACAGTCAATACATCTATGAGTCACAAAAGTACAAACCAAACTCCCACTAATCTCAGACATCTAAACTAATGACACCCATGCTAGATACATGGCCATGAAACGCAATTGGTGTCAATGCCTTTGTTAGCGGATCCGCAATCATTGCATGTGTACCCAACAACTCAATACTAACTTGACCACTCTGAACTCTTTCCTTTACGGCAAGAAACTTTATGTCAATGTGCTTAGACCTGGATGAACTCCGATTACTGTTGGAGTACAGCACTGCAGCCCGATTGTCACAAAAGATCTTCAAAGGTCTCTCAACACCAGTGACAACTCGCAGTCCCTTAACCATATTTTGTAGCCAAATAGCATGACTGGATGCCTCGTAGCAAGCTACGAACTCAGCCTCCATAGTGGAAGAAGCGACGAGTGACTGTTTTGCACTCTTCCAGGAAATCGCTCCTCCACCCAATAGAAAGACATATCCTGAAGTCGATCTCCGACTATCCTGGCATCCAGCGAAATCAGAATCAGAATACCCGATGATCTCAAGATGATCTGATTTCCTGTATGTAAGCATGTAGTCTTTCGTTTTCTGTAGATACCGAAAGACTCTTTTGGCTGCAACCCAATGTTCCCTTCCGGGATTGCTCTGGTATCTCCCCAACATACCAACTATAAACGCAAGGTCCGGACGAGTGCAAACTTGTGCATACATGATGCTACCCACAGCCGAAGCATATGGAACACTCTCCATGAACTTACGGTCTAAATCTGTCTTAGGACACTGGTTAAGGCTGAATTTCTCACCTTTAGAGACAGGAGTATCATGTGGTTTACAATTTTGCATGCTAAACCTCTTGAGAACCTTATCGATATACCCCTTTTGTGACAACCCAAGGATACCCCGTGAACGATCACGATGGATCTGTATCCCCAGCACAAAAGATGCTTCGCCAAGGTCTTTCATCTCAAAGTTATCTGAGAGAAAAGTCTTAGTATCCTGAAGAAGCTTTATATCATTCGTAGCAAGCAAAATGTCATCCACATACAGCAATAGAAAAACAAACCTACTCCCACTGAACTTGTGGTACAGACAGTCCTCTACAACATTTACCTCAAAACCATATGAAGTAATAACACGATGGAACTTTAAGTACCATTGACGAGAAGCTTGCTTGAGCCCATAGATGGATTTCTTTAATCTACAAACCAATCGACTATCCTCGTTAGAGGATAAACCCTCTGGTTGCTTCATGTAGATTTCTTCCTCAAGAACCCCATTGAGAAAAGCTGTCTTTACATCCATTTGGTGTAGCTCAAGATCAAAATACGCCACCAAGGCCATAATAGTTCTAAAAGAGTCTTTCGATGAAACTGGAGAGAAGGTCTCTTTATAGTCTATTCCTTCCTTTTGGGTGAATCCTTTCGCAACAAGACGTGCTTTGTACCTCTCAATATTGCTTTGTGAATCCCGTTTGGTTTTGAAAACCCATTTACAACCTATCAGTTTCACATTCTTAGGCAATGGTACAAGCTCCCAAACGTCATTATCCTTCATGGATTGGAACTCATCCGCCATGGCCTGTATCCACTGTTGAGCATCAGAACAACTAATGGCCTCGGTGAAGGTGAGCGGGTCATCCTCCAAAGAGTCAATAGTCTCCTCATGTTCTTGTAGAAATACGATATAATCATCTGGAATCGCATTTCTTCTCACTCTAGTGGACCTTCTAAGTGGCATATCTACCTGGTCCTCAACCACTTGAGGGTGTTGAGTTTGATCCGGTTGTGGATCTTCATGGACTCCCTGATGATCCTCAGGTATAACCTGTGGTTCTTGTCCTGTAGGAAGAGTAGTAGTATCGTTTCTTGCCTGCTGAGGAACAAAAATAGGAATATGAACAATGAGCTCATCGTGAGCCTCAGGAATTGTATGAAGAGGTATAACTGAATCCTCTTCTAAAACGACATTCAACCGTCTATCTTCCCCCCCAAAATCAACATCCTCAAAGAACCGAGCATTTCCCGTCTCAAAAAATGTTCTAGTAGTAGGGTTGTAAAACTTATACCCCCGTGACCTCTCCGGATATCCAACAAAATAACAACTAACAGTTCTTAAGTCCAATTTTCTTTCATCAGGCCTATAAGGCCTTGCCTCTGCTGGACATCCCCAAACCTTTAAATGCTTTAAGACAGGCTTTTTGCCAGTCCATAACTCATATGGGGTTTTGTCAGTCGCTTTAGTTGGTATCCTATTGAGAATGTAGACTGCAGTTTTCAAGGCATCTCCCCAGAGTGATGTAGGTAAGGTGGTATGGGCAATCATACTCCTCACCATATCCTTAAGGGTA
This sequence comes from Kaempferia parviflora, assembly GCA_037177295.1. Classification (NCBI taxonomy): domain Eukaryota; kingdom Viridiplantae; phylum Streptophyta; class Magnoliopsida; order Zingiberales; family Zingiberaceae; genus Kaempferia; species Kaempferia parviflora. Next base: position 3,740 of record JBAMIE010147385.1, on the reverse strand, counting down.
CGGTTCCTTCTCTCAGCTACACCATTCATGGTCGGAGACCCCGGCATGGTGTACTGTGGAACTATCCCACACTCATTGAGAAATTGAGCAAATGGCCCAGGACGCTGTTCACCTGATCCATCATATCGACCGTAGTATTCACCACCACGATCTGACCTGACAGCCTTAATAGCCTTTTCGAGTTGATTTTCAACTTCAGCTTTAAAAGACTTGAAAGCGTCTAATGCCTCGGACTTTTCTTTTAAAAGGTACAAATAACCGTAACGAGAGAAGTCATCTATAAACGTGATAAAATACCGTTGACCATTCCAGGATCCCGTAGGGAATGGACCACAAATATCGGTATGTATCAGTCCTAGAGTTTCGGTACATCTCTCAGCCTCAAACCTCCTCTTATTAGTGGTTTTGCCCTTTATGCACTCAACACAAATCTGCTGGTCTGTGTGATCAAATGCTTCAAGGATTCCATCTGACATGAGTCGGTCTATTCTCCTTGCAGAGATGTGACCTAAACGCCTATGCCATAGCCTGAATGAATCCTTAGTTGGCAATTTACGCTTAATCCCTTTGGACTCGCTAGTATAACATTCATTATTGTTATCAACTGAATGCAATAAATATAAGTTATCGAAATCAGTCAATGTACCAGTTCCAACCAAAACAGAGTCAAAATACAGAAGACTTTTATTATTCCCAAATCTGAAAACATAACCTTCTTTGTCCAACAAGGAAATAGAAATCAGATTCCGTCGAAAAGACGGTACATAAAAAGTCTCTCTTAACTCTAATATATAACCAGTACATAGAATCAATCCAATAGTAGCGATGCCCTCAACCAGTATCGGATCACCTGCACCCATATAGAGAAATCTCTCATTTTCCATGGGCCTCCGGTACGTTCTGCAACCCTGCAAAGAAACACTTATGTGTTTAGTGGTTCCTGTATCTAACCACCAAGTGTTCTTAGGCACAGAAACAAGAAGGGATTCTGTACTAACAAGAGACAAGGACATACCTTTCTTTTCACGCCAATTTATATACTTAGCGCAGTCCTTTTTTAAGTGGCCTACTTTCTTGCAGAAGAAACATTTTTGTCCCTTATGCTCAGTATCTGAGCCCTTATGTTTCTTCTGAGAACCAGACCCTGCAGTCTCTTTGCCTTTCCTCTTCTTGAAACCATATGAAGAGGTAGTAGCCAGGTGAGCACTGTCCAACTTAGCATGTCTCAATCTGTCTTGTTCCTGAACCAGCTGAACCGTAAGCTGATCAATTGTCCATTTATTCTCTTGACAATTGTAACTCACTTCAAATTGACTGTACTGAGATGGCAGTGAAGTAAGCACATGATGCACCAGATAATCATCAGGTAAATCAACTTTAAGTGTTTTCAACTTCTCAGCCAGATTGACAATTTCTTGGACATACTCTCGTATGTCGCTATCACCCCTGTACTTCATGGTCGAGAATTTGCGAATGGTATCGCTGATCTCGGCCTTCGCCGTATGAGTGTAGCGACCGGCTAAGATCTTTAAGATCTTACTGGCACTTTCTTCCTTATCCAGTGAACTCTGCATGGTTATAGGGACAGCACTAAGTATGACCAGACGACAAGCTCTGTTTGATTGCTGCCAATCCTCGTAAGCCTGGCGTTCCTTATCAGAACTTTCGAGGTTTGGTTCCTGAGGGCAATCTTTATAGAGCGCCAGATCCTTATTCATACAACACAGTGCTGTCTCCATCTTTCTCTTCCATAGTTTGAAGTTACTGGAAGATAACAGTGGTATACTGTTCAAATTGGCAGATACTGAGCCTGCTGAGTTCATATCTGAAAGAACACAACAATTAATCAGCCCTCTTTAGTGAAGATATGAAAGTAATAAGATTAATGAATAACACATTGAATAAATCAAAAGATTAATTATATGACATCGTGTCTAGTCTTTGGACTAAAAGCACAACTCACAATTAATTAACCTGTCATAGTGTGAATTTTATAGCCTGATTCTGCTAAATGTTTAATCTTCCTTTGGGCCGATCAAACATTTGCAATGAATCTCTTAATGACTATTAAGCTCGAAGTTCATCACTATCATGCTTATAATTTCTGCCAAACAGTCATCTTCCTTTGGGCCGACAACTATCCGCATGAAATTATGAACATTGCACTTGAAATGTCTAACTCGGTAATGTCCATAGCAGAGATCACTTTGGTGATTTTACTATTTTTATTAATCGAGTTAGACAGACAAGATAAGCTTAAAAGCTTCCTCAGTGTTATTTCACTTTAAACATCTTAAACTTGATGATTCATGTTCAAAATAATTAAATCAAATAATTTTCTACTATCGTTCCAATAATTATTTGTTGGATACAAACAAGCAGAAAATTAAAACAACAATAACCACAATAATAATAACAATAATAACTTGAATGCTATATGCGACATTTGTTAATTATATGAATCCTAAATCAATATTAATTATATGAATCATCGAATAACATCAGAATTTCATGGGAATTGTTATCGCACATCAAATTCAAAGGAAATTAATTGACCAAGTTAATTTTTAATTACTAATCAGAAATCAAAAGTAACAAATTGATTACCAAAACAAATAATTGATCAATTACTATTATTGCTTTATACCAAAACAAATTGATTACCAATTCTAATAATTGATTAATTACTATATTGCTTTAATTACCAAACAGGTGATAGACATCTAATGAAACAATTCTAATGCGGATGCTTGTCAGAAACAATTTTGGCATGGCAAATTAAAGCATGGCATCTAATGAAACTAAAGCATGGTAAATTCATTATGCGGATGATTGATCAATTTTGTCAGAAACAATTATTAATAATTTTTTTTTATTATTAATAATTGATCGATGGCCCGGTGACAGAAACAATTCTGCATGGCATCTAATGAAAAATTATCAAACAGTTGATCGATTACTATATTGCTTTATACCAAAACAAATTGATTACCAATTCTAATAATTGATCAATTGCTATATTGCTTTATACGCATGCTTATCAATGGTAACAGAAACAATTCTGCATGACATCTAATGAAAAATTACCAAACAGTTGATCAATTACTATATTGCTTTATACCAAAACAAATTGATTATCAGTTCCAATAATTGATCAATTTCTATATTAATTTATACGCATGCTTATCAATGGTAATAGAAATAATTCTGCATGCATTTAATGAAAAATACCAAACAATCATTTCGCATGAAATTGAAATCCATGGAAGAGTCCAGAAAACAATAATAACAAAAATTATTGTTATTTATTTGGCAAAATCGTAGTACACCAAAACTAATCGGGATTCGATTGTTTCAATTATTTCAACGCACAATAACTATATATTCCCAAATTTCAACGAGAAATTGTCGATTGATTTCAAAAAATTGCTCGATGAAATCAATCAATCATGCATCATAAAATTATTTACAATTCATGCAAAATCAAAATTGAACATATTTGCTCTGATACCAATTGTTAAAACTCCGGAGAGATTACTATTGTTCTAAAACGTATGAACAACAATACAAGATCGGAATCAATTTAGATTGTTGCATGAATTAAATAGAATGCGGAAGCGTACCTAATGATGATGCCATATTTTGTAGAAATTTGGGAACAAAAGGTCTTCTGATGAATCGTTACTTTTTGGCCGGATGGGGAAACCTCTGTTTTATCCTTTTGAAACCGTGCGTATGTT
>JBAMIE010147278.1:0-15572 GCA_037177295.1 Kaempferia parviflora | reverse complement strand
TATTTATTTAGTTGGCACGCATAAATAAAATTATAATAACCAAACTTGCTTTTATTAATAAAATATGATACAAAATTGTCCTCGCCAATCAACACATGATTGGCACTCAGGGGTATAACTAACAGTGATAGCTGTTATTCAAATAACAGCGCTATGAGTTCTACAATAGAGCTGTTTTTTTTTAAAACAACGCTGCACAGTGCTGTTTTTTTCTACGCAACGCTGTTCTTTTCAAAGCAGCGCTACACTGCATGCAGGAGAGAGAACGCGCTGCATGTAGGAGAGAGAAGAGAGATTAAATAATATGATTGAATGCTACGTCAGATCTCCACGTCAGTTGTCGCTCACGTTCGCGCACATTAGGGTGTGCCGGGTAAAATTTCTGTATATATATATAATTTTTTTTTTGGTTATGACATTTGGGGTTTTACTTTAGAGTTAGGAGTTGAGTTATAGTATTAAGTATAAAAAAATTTATTAGATGTGCATATAATGTACGACGTAAGATATGTAGGGTATCATCCCCCCTCTCTCTTATACATATATAAATATCAAGAGAGAAAGAGAGAGAGCTGGGTGCCCGAGTCCATGCTCACGATGGACACTTGAGTGCATGCGGGACATCCGAAAGTGATCTGGACGCCGGACTACACTCGCCCCACCATGGTTACCCAACAAATCACCCTCTTTTTTTATATATAGAGGAATGATATGTAACAGACTTTACACCGCATACCCTATGTACATTTACTTTTTTTCTTAATATTATAACTAAACCCCTAAACTTTAAATGTAAACCCTAAATGATATATCCATAAACTAAAAAAAAAAAAATCTGAAATCAGTTGCGGACATAAGTTCACAGCATATGGTCCTTAGTATATTTTAACAGTATGTCAACCTGCTGATTGTGCGGACCTGTGTTAGCAGAGTTTTTTCTTTTTATTTTTATTTTTTGTCTTGACGGTATGCTTTTTGGAATTTAGGGGTTAGATTATAATATTAAATATAACCAATGTTCAAAAAAATAATTGAAGTGCATATATAAACAATGTTTCCCTATGGATATCCGAAAAAATTTTTTGATTTAACTTTTTTTATTGTAAGCTCAAAAAATAATAAATTAATTTTTTTTTTCAGATTTACACAGTATACGTAACCCGGGAGCTCAAAAAAATAAATCAAGAGGTGCTGTAAATTTTTGTAGTCGTATGCATTTTTTTATAAATATCCTAGGATTTATGTAAAATCGCGGAAACAGACTGGGAATTTTGAAAATTATGTTGTTGCGTTGGTGGGGCTGGTTATTTGAAACGCTCCTCAACGGCTCAACACAAGGGTGCAGTCGCGGTTATTCCCGCTCATTTCACTTGGCTTCAAGTTTCCCCAGTTCCAGGATCTGCTGCTATTTCGGTAGTACCTTGTTTAAGGCAAAGCTGGAAGAAGAGGATCAAGGCGAGGATTACCCACAACTTGACGGACTGGATTTGCAACAACTTTCAAGGTTAGAGCAATGAAAGGATCGGATCCCGATTTTCCTCTACCCGATAGGGGAATTAGGGTACCCCATCGACTACCACACCTGCAAACTAACAGAGGCGTGTGGTGGGGACCACTGTAAACCAATTATCTTTCGAAGACTAATTGTTTTGGCAAATGAACGCATGATTGGTTGTATGAGTGGTTGTGTTTTGGGGGCTAAACTCGTTTAAGTTACCGCTCCACCTCCCAGTCGATGACCTATGTATGCTCGTACCCACTTTGCTACCAGTTCCCTTCTCCTCCTGCCCAAGATATTCCCTATTTCTCTCGACCCTTCCTCCTCCGCTTCACCGACTCTCTTCTTCTTCTTCTACCTCCTTTACCACTTCTCCATTTCCACATTCTCTCCTCTTCCTTTTCACGTGAGAGTGAAAGCGAGGGAGAGGAAGAGAGAGAGGAGAGAGAGGGGAAGTAGAGTGCTGGATCTCCGAAGTTAATGGCTGGGAAGCCGTACTCTTCGGCGTCGTCGAGAGGGCGGAGCAGTTCCCCATTTGGCCATCGTAAGCCTCAGTTTACCTCCTACTCCTCCTCCTCCTCCACCTCCACCTCATCCTTCATGAACAGCCGCTCGGTTCCCCGATCCTCCCCTTCTTCCGTGTCCTCTCACTTCTACGGCTCCTCCAACGGCGGTATTACGAGATCCACGACTCCCAGCCGCGGCCGCATGGAATATGCTAAGGGATGGGTTGCTCCCGCAGGTTTTGAGGGCGATGAGCTGGTCGCCGAACCGTTGGATTCGACGGGATCTGGGGACAGCATCACCGTCACGATCAGGTTTCGGCCTATCAGGTAAGGATGAAAGTGCAGACTGTAGTAGATCTGAGATTCTTTTATTTATGCTGAACTTATCTTTCTTTCCCGGTCTGTTTTAATGTGTTTTGCTGATGGGTTAGATGCTTTTCGGAGGTTTCTCTTTTCTGGACTGCCCTTTTAGGATGTAGACATGTTTTTATTTGATCTTGTTGATTGGCCATTGTAGTGATCGCGAGTTTCAGCGTGGAGATGAGATCGCTTGGTACGCCGACGGTGACAAAATAGTCCGCAACGAGTACAATCCGGCAACCTTCTATGCATTTGGTAACATTTGTTTATTTATTTTGTGTAATTGGGAGACACAGTAACATTGTTTTCTGTTTTCGTTTTTGGGTTCTTGCTTTGTTTATTTTATTTATTTTCTTCTCTTTTGATATATTAATTTCTCAAGACTTTCTCCTGGTTTAAGTGAGGTTGATAAACCTTCCATTTACGGTGTTGCATAAATTGTTATGTATTGCACACAACATATCTATTATTCGATTCTTAATTTTCCTTTTAGCATGATAAACAAGGTATTTAGTCCATCCAAAAGACAGTTAACTATCTCTGTGGTTAAGCATAAGTTGCTGTAGTTCTGCAGTTGATCTAAATCTAATTAGCTGGTATACATGCATACTTGTATGTTAATATCTCAATTCAAATCATTTTCATATATGAAACAAATTTTACTTTTCACCTTGACCTCAGATTTTGGATGTTCTGATTTGTTTCTCCTTTCTTGTCCTAACGAGAGTTCAACTCATTCAGTTAGATATCCTAAGTGCTGATGGTAGTTCTTTTCCAACTCCATTTTAATTCTTCAATGTTCCATTTTAATTCTTCAATGTTCCATTTCTTTCTCTGCCCTCTTATTTTAATGATCACCATAGGGAAAGTTGCAAGATTGGAAATTCTCTTGCCCTGTATCACTGTTGCTCATCCTGATACAGATTAGGGAGCACAAGGTATCGGTATTGATATCACAAGCCTTCCAGATTGATCCCAAATGTATCGGTATTGATATGTTGTAATTCAGAATATTTATCCCAAATGTTAATAATAGTTCTCTTCCAACTCTATCTTGGTTCTTCCTTGTACCATTTCCTGCTTTTTCTCTGTTCTATGGGCGTTATAATTCTTCCATAAGAGCGAAGGTGATCATGATTGGACATTCTTCAAATCCCTGCATCATGATTCTGATACTGTTACTGACTAGTCAATCTGAGATACTAGAGGTGGCATCACAGCCACATGGCATGACAAAATGCCTTCTTTTGTCTTTCTTAATAATCTTTCTCAGTAGAAAAGTCGTGTGCATAGGGGGTGCAATGGTATATCTTTCGAGTCTGATAAGCAATCTTTTGGCCATATTATAAATTAGATTATTGAGTTCTATAGAAACTTGATTGATATAGTAGTTCTCCCCATCATTGATTATTGACTTACCTGGACATTCAATTCAGATTCTTTTTAAGCAACTGTCAGTTCCAATATTTTTTCATTTTGTGAAGCCACGAGCTACCTTTTCTATAATTGAGAGATTTAGATATCTTCAATCTATTAGTTAACAAACAAATATTAATGAAGATATCTTTAATAACATAAAGAGTATAACAACAACAACCAAGTATTTTCCCACTAGGTGGGGTCAGTATTTTTAATAACATAAAGAATGATTTATTGAAATTAGAGGAGTTTTGGATTTTTATGTGATCATCTTATGCCTCATATTAAGTGAAATTTTTTAATGACATTTTGTAAGATCTACCATATGTTATAGATTGGATTATTCGACTAATAGGAAACAACATGTACAAATTTTAACGTACCTGAGAATGTTAATATAAATGTGTCAAACACCTCTAAGGATAAAAAAATATTAATATTCAATAATACTTTTGATAATAATTATATGTAGCTATGTTTAATGATAAAATGAGATAAAGTAGGATGAGATGAGATAAAATGATATAAACATCTTTAAAAGTGTCCAATACTTTTTATATAGTTAGAAGAGTTGAATTGATTATAGTGGAAGAGTATGTGGTTGAGGTAGGCTAAAGAAAGAATTATTCAATGTGAGAGAGATGATATAACTGCGTTAATATTACTAGGTTGCTAGTGGTATTGCCATGCATGGGGTTCAATGGGATAAGACTTATGTAGTTGAACCCAAATAGTTGGGATGAGCTACCTAACATAAAACTTATGTTGAATCAGAAAAGGAATAACACATGTACACCTAACAATTTCCATACAACCCTTCCCAAGAAAAAGGTGTTTTATTGAGATTGCAGAAAACAGAATTCTTTCAGTGATTTATACAAACTGAATTCTTGTCAATTTTTAATTATCTAAGCAATATGATATTCTCCCTTTCTCCAACAAAGGAAAGTTATGCATATTATCTTGTTTTCTTAAAGTGTGTGTGCAGACACGCACATCTATTGTTATTAGCCATTCATTTTCCATATCATTTGTAGATCCTACAATCCCCCGCCCATAACAAAATTAATTCCATGTTGCAGATAGAGTTTTTGGTCCTTCCACAACTACTCAATCAGTATATGATGTTGCTGCCCAGCCTGTGGTTAAAGCTGCAATGGAGGGCATAAATGGTAATCCATTTTTTACATGTTTTTAATTTATCCATTCGAAAAATGAATTTTTGTGTTTAACAGAAAGGTGATATACTCTCTAACTAGGCTACTTGCTATATGTGTCAATGCCATGGATCATACTGTTCCTTTGGTCTGCACTTTATAAAACTTTTATCTGTAATATACAACTATTTTGTATGACAATTTGGTTGGTGCTTACTGATTAACTGATCACAATATGGTAGAGGGCTGCTTGATGGTTGATATTTAGTCTATGCTTCTTTATGTTTTAATGTGTTCTTGTCACTTTTCTACCTGTTGGGTGCTTAGTTGCTATTGGCAGCACTTGTGAATCATCATCTTTTGATTTTTTTCCCTTGCATAGTTGGGATATCAGTCATTTACACTGCTCATTCCTGGCATATCTTTGGCCAAAACAGGCTTTTATTTGGCTGCAGTGTGGTAAGGAAGTTGGTTGTTGAAGGCTTCAAGGTGCAGAAATGTCAAACTAGCTAATTGCAGCTTTTCTTGATGTTTTTTTTTGAATTATTTCAATGTTCTACACTCCTCAATTACTTCAGATTTAGTTGTATGATACTCTATACAAATTTTCTCTTTTATTGTTTGGGATCTCAGTTTTTTTTTTTTAATTTGTGTTATTTGACTGTCCCTAATACATATATGAAGCCTTCTAATTCAGAGTCACGTTATCATTTTAAATAATTCTTCTAAGTGTATACTCTATCCTAGTTTAATCAACTTCAATTTTCTTCTCAAATAATTTGACTTTGTTTGCAAAACTAAGTCTGATTTAGCGAGTAGTCAGCTGGCTACTTGTTAGCCAGACACTTTCCCTTTAGATACAGCCAAATAGTAGACCATATATATTTACATTATTTCTGTTTTATTTGCAGGGACAGTTTTTGCCTATGGTGTCACTAGCAGTGGCAAGACGCATACAATGCATGTAAGTTTGTAGAATATATAGACTCAAATAGATGATCTGGGGAATTCTGAAGCTCTTTATTTTATATAATCTCGTAGGCAATCGCAAAAGTATTTGGAATTTATCCTTTCAAATCTTGCTTGTTCTAGTACTAAAGTCTTTTCCATCAAATAGAATTTATTACCTTAAATCATATGTGAAAATTGCTTGTTGAAAATAAGGATTCAACACCTATGTTTTTTTTTGCTTTACCAAAGGTTAACATTTTTGTAAATAATGAAGTTGCAATTGATTCTGTCAAAAGAATTAGTTGGTCATTTAAAGTATGACACATTATATGCATTAATTGGACAGTTAAAGTAAAATTTGCGGATTACCATTTAAAGCCAACAAATTATATGCATTGATTAGCTGATCATTTAAAGCTAGCAAATTATATGCATTAGTTGCTCGTTTAAAGCCAACACATTTATGCATTAGCTAATTAGGAGATTATATGCATTGTTCAAATTGCCAACTTCCTTTTATTCTTTTCTTAATTAGGATATACTAGCTGCAGGCTATCTTTTGTAGATTTATATATGATAGTTTAACTATTTTAAAGGCGAAAAATCAGTTTGTATTATTGGCTTTATAATGAGAGATCTCGAAGAGAAGGAAGACATTTTTTGCTCAAAACTCTCTAAGTTTTTCATGGTATCAGATTTTTTTGTTCTTAAGTCCAATTCAGCCTTAGTTCAGTCCCTTGTTCTTGTTTATTCTTGATCAAGTTCTTCGGTCTCATGCCTTCAGATAAGTATGCCACATTCTTTATTTATTTTAGTGACAAAAATTACTCTGCACAGGCATTCCACTTTAAAATATTTCTTAAAGGCAAAAATTTATGGGGCAAAGTAAGGATGAGAATGTCAAGTGGGAGGTCAAGGATGCTCAAATCATGACATGGATTCTAGGATCTGTGGAATCCAACAGCATCTTGAACCTTTAATCCTTCAAAACTGCAGAATGGATGTGGAATTACCTAAAGAAACTCTACAGTCAACACAACACTACTTATCTCCATCTCAAACATGAACTAGCCACACTCCAACATCCTTCTGATTTTTATTCTAGCTTCATGAATTTTTGGGTTGTGTTGTTATAGTTTATGCTACCTAGCCTCCCCAAAGGTCGTTCTGTTCAATTTGTCCATGAGAAACTTAGCAAAAAAATTCTTCCTTCTCTCAAAGAATTCTCATTATATACCCATAATGTAAGTTGATTTCGAGCTCTTAAAATAACTAAATTATCATATACAGATCTGCAAAGGATAGCCTATAAAATAAACTATTTAAAATCATAAAAGGTGATTGGCAAAGTTGTACAATGCAAATAATCTGCTGACTTTAAATGCTCTAGCTAATGCATATAATCTGTCGGCTTTAAATGATAAGCTAATGCTGATAATCTGCTAGGTTTTAAATGGTAATCTGCTCCCTTTAAATGTCCAACTAATGTATATAATCATCTGGCTTTAACTGACTTGCTAATTCTTTTAAAGCAAATTCAAATGTTCATTTCTTTATTAATATTATTGAAATGAATATCTATACAACTCACTCATATTTAAACAAAAATCAAACCCAAATAAGCACATAATTACAATTCAAAAGGCCACGCACAAACTCATATAGATGACTGGAACAAGTATACGAACTGTTCATGCCCAAAGAAAACCTCTGTAGGGCTCAATTCAGCCTAAGTGAACGTACTAGTAAATGTAGTAACTGCAGATCAACCTAACAGACAAAGGGAGTAATAAAATTGAATTTTGAAGATAAATAATCATTTAATCAATCTAACATAAATCTTAATTCAAGGGAGGCAAATAAGATATGTTCTAGAGGTAAATTTTACTACAACCCATTTAAATGATGGATTCAATCTAGGATGCATTCAACTAATATGAAGTTTAAAGAATGAATAACAAAATAACATTGATCAAGGAAAATAATTTTATGACAGTTCATCGGTGAATGAGTTAGGCTGGAAATACCAACTTTGGATTCCTCTTGCAATTGAAAAGAATTTTGAACAGAGAAAAATCTTCTCTTCAAGGAGAATTCTCATTATATTCCCATAATAATTTTTAGCCCTTAAAACAGCTAAAACTATCATACCTCTGCAAAAGGTAGTCTACCACTAGTATATCCTAATTAAGAAAAGAATAAAAGATACACAATCATAAAAGAGAGTTGGCAAAATTGGACCATGCATGTAATCTCTTGGCTTTAAATGACTAGCTATGTATATAATCTGATAGTTTTAAATGACCAATTAATGCATATAATCTGCTAGCTTTAAATGGCCAGCTAATGCATCTAATTTTCCAACTTTTAATGGTAATTTGCTGGCTTTAAATGTCCAACTAATGCATATATTTTGTTGGCCTTAAATAACTAGCTAGTTTATCCCCTCAAATTGATGCTCGTAAAACTACAAGCATTAATTTGCTAACAAGCAAATTATGATGTTGACATGTCATGGATTTGGTCAAAATATTTGCTGTCTGTAGAGCGGTGGGTATGTGGTAGAGTGATAACCTGACGGTCATATGCCTCCTGGATAGAGTGACAGTCTATCTCTTAGTGATTTAGAACCTTGTTTTTGGATTCCATACCCTTGGATTAGTAAAAGTTACCTCTATTTCAAATATTCATGTGATGCTATTGTAGATGAATCTTGTCTTTAATAAAATTGAAGCCAGAATGATGATGCAAAATGGCAATATAGGTTCCAGGGGAATGCTGTTGATCTTATAAAAAAAAGCTAGATGGATCGATTATGCCACCACATCTAGTTAATTGTGCTTAGAATATGTCCTAATGATAAATACACAAATGTTAGGGGTATAAATGCCAATGATGATGATGATACAATGTATTTAGGCCGAAGGGACTGCCTAGGGTAAATACTGTAGTAATTTTGTAGTATTTTCCTGTATTATGGTATCAAAGCCAATATCGATTCCTATTTTCCTCTCCCGATTGTATTAGCATGAGTATTTGCTCCCCCATTCGCATGTAGACCATGTGACCCCTTCCAAACTTACCTGCGAATGCAGAAATCTTCTAGTGCTGCTCCTCTGCTGCTGCTACTACCATTGTCACTCCTTATCAAAAGAAACCTAGATGGATCAATTTTGCCACCACTTCTAGTTAATTGTCCTTAGAATAGGTCCTAATGCTAAATATACAAATGTTGGCGGTATTAATATAAGATGATAATAATGATACTATATATTTAGGTCAAAGGGACTACCTAGGGTAAGGACTGTAATAATTTCCTCATATTTTCCTATATCATGGTATCGACACCAATATCTATTCCTATTTTCCTCTCTCGATTGTATTTGCATGAGTATTTGTTCCCCTATTTGTGTGCAGACCTTGTGACTCCTTCCCAACTTACCTGCAAGTGCAGAAATCTCCTAGTGCTGCTCCTTTGTTGCTGCTGCTGCTTACCATTGCCACTAAAAAACAGATTATGTTTCTGCAATTGGGAAGCTGTGCAACAAAATGCCAAACTCTTTCTTCTGCCTTCCACTCTTCTGCTCTGTGAAAGCTCCTGGATTCTCAATTTCCCAAAGCCCTCTTGAAATCTGTTTACAGTTTTTCCATTCTGTTTCCATTTTACTATTTATTTGGTCTGCTATTTCTAGATTTTTCCATTTTTTCTTGATCTGGTAGAAATTCAAGTCTATTCTTTCAGGAATTATAAATTCAAACTTGTTTCTGTTCCTATGGAGATTTTTTTCCAGTTTCCTCGATTGATTGTTTGGAAGAAGGGTTTTCAATTAAGGTTTTCTTCACATCTTCTAGCTGCGACCTCCCACAAGCCACATAAGGTTCTCTTGCTAAGTGTGAATACTTGCTCCTCTGTTTATGTGTAGGCTGTAGGACTCTTTTCCTACATAACTGAGGATGCAGAAATTTCCTACTGCAACCCTCTTCTGCTACTACTACCATCATCATTGGAGCAGGTTGAGTTTGTTTTCCGTGATTTGGAAACTTTTTCAACAGATACCAAAAATTTTCTTCTGTCTTCCATTTCTGTGCTACATGAAAGCTCCTTGATTTCTCAATTTCTCAAAGTTATCTTAAAATCTGCTTCTAGTTTTTCCAATCTGTTCCATAGTTTAATTCTGCAATTTCGAGATTTTCTTATTTGTACTTGAACTGCAACATATTTCCAGTTTCTGTTTTTTCAGAAATTATATCCTCAAACATTGTTTCTGTTTCTGTGGATATTTATTTCCAGTTTCCTTCATTGATTGCTTTAAAGAAGGCAGGCTTTCAATTAAGGTCTTCTTTGTGTCTTCCTAACTGCGGTCTCCCACAAGTTGCATAGTATCTGTTGCTAAGCATGGATATATGCTTTCTGTTTCTATTTAGGCTGCATGACTCCTTCCCAACATACATGTCAGCATAGAAATCACCTAGTGCTGGCCTCTTCTGCTGCCACTGCCATCATCACTGGAGCAGTTTGAGTTGGTTTTCTGCTCCTTCCAAACATACTGGAGAGTGCTGAAATCTCCTAGAGCTAACCTCTGCTGGTGCTACTACCCTCGTCACTGGAGCAGGTTGAGTTGGTTTTCTGTGATTGGAAAGCTGTTGCAACAGTGCCACTCTTTCTTCTGTTCCCACTGCTCTGTTTCGTGAAAGCTCCTGAATTTCTCAATTTTCAAAGTTCTCTCCAAATCTGCTTCTAGTTTTTCCAATCTATTCAACCCACTCTAGTTTATTTGGTTTACTTTTTCTAACTTTTCTCATTCAAACTTGAACTGCAACAAATTTCCTGTTAATGGCTCCATTGTTTCTGTTGCCGTGGAGATTTATTTCAAGTTTCCTCCATGGGCAAGTTTTCAATTAATGTCTTATGCTTCGCATCTTCCTCTCTGCAACCTCCTACAAGTTACATGAACATATGTTGCTAAGCATTAATATTTGCCTCTCTGTTTGCGTGTAGACTGTGAATTACTTCCCAATATATTCGTGAGTGCATAAATTATCTAACACTGCTCTTTTAGCTCTGTTGCTACTACACTGCAGAGCAGGTTGAGTTTGTTTTTCGCAATTGGGAAACTGTTGCAAAAGATTCCAAATTCTTTCTTCTGTCTCCTAACACTCTTCTGCTTGAAAGCTCCAATATTTCTCAATCTATCAAAGTTCTCTTGAATTTTCTTTCCACTTTTCTGATTTAATCCTCCTACTTTTACTTAGTCCTCTATTCCACCTTTTCCATTATTCCTGAAATCTGCAACAGTTTTCCAGTTATTCTTCTTTCAGAAATTACAACTTCAGGCATTTTTATTTTCGCTGAGATTTATTTCCAGTTACATCCATTGATCACTTTCAAGGTGTTTTGGTCTTCTGTTTTGCATCTTTCTTGCTGATTCCAATTCCATTGCCAGATTTCATAGTTATATTCTGATCTTGTGACAATCAACCATCTATAAAACTTATTCTAGTAGGATTTGAAGTACCATATATCCTCTATTTCTCTTGTTTTCCATTGTTGCAAGCTGCAGCGTGTTGCAAGAAAGTTTTGTAAACAGATTTCTTTCTGTGATTCCTTGCTTAACCATTGTTTATTCCTCTGTTTTGAAGAATAAATCAGTCTAAGCAAATCCTTAGGATGGTATTTCTGATAGTAGGGCTTCTACATTCAAAGTTCTAGTTGAGGAATATCAATGCTTTCTCTAAGATGCATTATCATTCATAGAGGTAATTTACTGTTGGGTACGATGATTACTGTGATTACTGTATCTAGCAGGTGGATTCAGGATTTAGGAGCCTCTGATCATATGCCTGCTAACCTCTTACTTTTCTTTAGTCTCGCATCTCATCTTATTCTTGCTAACTATCAGATGGGTTACTCCCATTGTGAAGAGTATTGCTCAAGTCATTCATATTCCATCTTTACCACTTCTTTATTCTATATGTCTACTAAATTGCTTAGTAACTTTTGGTGCTAATTATGTTTCTATTCAAGTGACATAGTTTGGAAGCATATCAATACAAGATATGGGTCTTGAGGATTGTGTTAATTGATTATAACTGTACATTCTTCTGCTCTAGTTGATTCTTGTCTACTCCAAATCCATAGTTGGTTAGAATGTTGTAGTCTTTAGAACCTACGAAAGATAGTCTCTAGTTTGTCTAATATTTAAAATTTTAAATGTCAATCCTGCCAATTAGGAAAGCATGCTCAGTCATCATTTCCTGCTAGCATTTATCAATATGCTTCTGTACTTTTTTCCTCTGTATATTTTGATGTTTGAATTTTGAGTCATCTTTGCTCAAAGTTTAGTTTCAAATATGTTGTCATTATTGATGACTATTACATTTCTTTTCTTATTAAAAGAGCACATTGAAGTCTTCCATCTTTTGCTCGTCTTGTCCTGAGATAAAAACTAGTTAGGTGTGTGTTTTAAAGTCAAAGAAGTGACAAACCAAGGAAGATTTCTCTCATATCTTTTAATTATTTCTTTCTTTTTTTAACTTAGGGTATTCTTTTATCAATCTTTGTGTCCACATGTGCCCTAACAAGATGATGTTGTTGAAAAGGAAAAGAAAGTCATTTGACTTAGACAACTTATACACAACTACTTTAAATGGGGGTTTTGCTTAACACTCATTACAACTTGTACATTATCATGCCCTAAGGAGGTTTCCACAACTGTAAGTCCTAACCTTAATCTACCGAAACAGCTTTGGAGCAACAACAGGAAACTAAGAAGTAATAATGTGGATAATAGAGGATGATAGGTTGATAACATAGACAAAGACATAGTATGATGATAATGGGGTGATGTGGGGTGAAAATTCCAATTTGTATCCTTGCTCCATATACGAAGCAGGGTGGGGCAGGGAATCCCCCCGCCCAGGTGGGGCAAGTGGAGCAAGGTAAAAAATTCTACCCATATTTGCCTCGTTTATGTAGGGTGTTTTATTTGGTCCCTCCCCTCTCTAGTTATGTTACAACATAGTACAACCTCAATCAGTTCGGGTTAGAGCCATTCTTGATGGGAAGGGGGTTGCTATCCCAAATTGCTATACAATTAACCACTAAACACCAATTAATGAGAAATCCTGCACTCTCCTACTACGTGGTAGTGTGGTGCCCAACTGCTCATGTATTCTCCCATACGTGTATGGCTTACTAATGGTAATTGAACATGCTATATTTGACACATCACACTCGCCGAGATGTAGCCATCATATAATTGAGGTATAAGATGTGCTATTCTAATCTAGAAATGATCCTAATATTCTCAAGGCCCCATCCACACTATAATTAATATCTGCAAGAAACTCTATTAACATAACTAACATCCAATGTTACATTATGCCCTAGGTTTATGTTCTAGCCTGATGTAATGTATCAACAAGCATCACAATATGCATCTAAAACAAAAGTGCATAATGCAACCTTATAAATCTCATACCTTCAATATTCTTTATGGTCAAATCCATTTTATCATATTTTGCCTGAAAATGCTTGTTTATACTTTTCCCATAGACAACGTGCCTTCTCTATGGCCATGTTTTTTTTTTCTCATTTTCCTGCGCATTCTGTTCTATTAGAATCAGACTGCTTATTTCTTTTCAAATTATTGATTTTAACTTCCACCTCTTGCCAGTTGCATGCTCAAGAGTATTCGGGCCATCTATTAGGTAAGGAATAGGTTATTTCTTAGTTGCTTATTGAAACACACAGCAATATCATAAGGAAATCTTGCAGAGATTTTAGGACAATACTGAGAGATGATTGAATGATAGAGTCACAGATGATTGAGTTAACAGCTCATTATTCTGAAAGACTGTTATTAATTATCTATTTTGGTGTAGTTGCTTGATTGCTGGTGAGTAGGCGTCATTAAACCAACCATATTATAAGATTGATTATATTCTCCATTCTCACTTCTTAAAAGATCATTGTTGCTTTTGGTGAGCTGAATCTGGATTAACCTACAGTATAATTCTTGATTCTTAGATATAGATCAAGCCCATTCAATGGTAAAAATAAGAGAATATTATATGGTTCATCAAACAAACAAGTGCTGGGCAATCTTGGTGAAGTTGTTTGATTGCTTGTGAATAGTTGTCAGACAACTAACATACTATGACTTCAATTGTTTTCCATTCTCATTCAAAGAGAAGATTGTTGATTTTGGTGAGCTGGAAATAATCTTTTTTTTTTTTTTTTTTTTTTTTTTTTTTTTTTTTTTTGTGTTTCTTATAGATCAAACCCATTTAGTGGTAGAAACAAGTAGTATATATGGTTCATCAAGTAAACAAGTGAATATCTGAGTCAACATCAACCGAGGAATTGCATGTTTGAGGAGCCTTCCGCTAAGGAAGATTCTGAAAAGTTTGTCGAGGAACTCTGTGATTCTTAATAGATTACAGACTTAATGGAATGTGATAGGTGGAGTATTTAGAATGATCCACAGAAGCAAATGCCTCTTCTTATATCAGTGCCTTTGTCTTGAAGAATATTGTATAATGTCCGTTAGTAATTAACATTTTAAATCTCTATTCTGTTGTTTCTATATTCACATTGCTGGGAGCATTTGGGATGGAATAACCTTTTTTTAATGGTTTCTTGTTATGAATTTTTCTGTATTCAATCTCAGGTGCAATATCGTCTCTTTGTTGTTGTTGAATTGAATTCTTTTCATTCTTGTTAAATATGTTAAACTTGCTGTTAAGCAATCCACTTGGCTTTGGATATGGATGGTAACTGCATATCTGAAAACATCCATATGTAATAACATTTGCTTGATCTTAAATTTGATTTTCTAGGGTGATCCCAATTCTCCGGGCATCATACCTCTAGCGATCAAGGATGTCTTCAGCATAATACAAGATGTAAGCTAATTTTTTTTTTTTATCTCAGATATCTGATTTAGAAAATATATTTCAATTGCAGAATTTATATCTATGCAAATTTTAAATGTACTTTGCTGATTATATCAGATATTTATCAGGGAAGGAAAGCATCTACGAAGACTTATTGCATTCTTAATTATAAACTTCATTAAGGTTTTTCAAAATGATTTTCAAAATAAATTTCCAACCATGATCTTTGGCTAAATGCGCATGACTTGTACATTAACATTCCCCATGATTGGACTTCACATAATCATTTGTTTTGATGATACTAAAATTCAAAAAGATCCACTAATCAACATCTTAAGTTTTGTTCATTCGTTCAACATTTCACTTATATTGAATGTGCCTCAATACACATACAAGTTATCGTTATCGTTTTTGTGAGATGTAAATTTGATTTTCCCTAAACTAAGGGATCATGCATTTTTAACAAGACTTTTAAATTTTAATCATTCAACCTAGGATGTTAATTGATGCCATTGTCCTTAACTTCAAAAAATTAAAATAGTGCATGAAAATGGTCATGATATATATCAAATTCATATTTTTTTTCAGAAGAGCAACTATCATGGCTAAATGATGTATATATGACATGACATGTGTCATTTTTCATAACAATATGAATGCAAAAACAATGGTGTCATGACAAAATATGGTAATTTTAGCATAAAGAAAATACTTAGATTAACTATCTAAGTATCACTAACTAATGATTAAATCTAGAAATAAGCTTAATTTTGCCCTTTTCTC